>VZRH01002296.1:2814715-2855726 GCA_013397555.1 Urocynchramus pylzowi | reverse complement strand
AAAAAAAAAAAAGAAGAAAAAAAAAAAAGAAAAATGCTCTTTGTTAAATAATACCTTTTCTTGATTCCATAAAGCTGCTTTAAAATTAATTTTTAGTTTGACAACAATCTCCTGTTTCTGTGTACATTTCTTTTTCAACAAAGCAGCTCCTGTACCAGTAATGTGCTACGCTGGTGCAGGTGGTTCAGCTTTTCATCTCTGTATTGCTTGTATAACTTTTTTCTCCTGACATAGCTGCAGTTTGCAAAATACTGGTATCCCTTCATTAACTCTCCACCTCTTTTGAATATGTCAGTTCCACAAGGTATCCTCATGCTCTTACAGCTGTTATAGTCCTTTGACTGCTGCTTTCACAGATTCATGCTCTTAAATACAGCCTGCAGTAGGTGCTGTTCCCATACCCCACAATGGCATGTGTGATATAAGAGCCCGGCAATACCTTCTGCCATATGGAGCACTGCAAGCTGTTCATGAGCAGCACTGCTGCCCGTGAAAAATTATTTCAAAGATGCATTCTTTTGAACATATATTAAATGTTCTAGGATAGGAAAAGCATTAGATTAGAATTTCAAATTGTGGAATTGAACTGATTTACCCCAGTGGGGCATCAAATGTGGTGGGCTTTTCTTTTGTTTGTTTTTAACAGATATATATTCCCAATTACCTAGCAACCAAGATAAACTTACCAGAGTGTTCAGTGTCTAATAAAATTTGCAACTTTCATTTGCAACTTCCATACTGTCAGGAAGAAACATGGTTCTCAACTACAGTAGATCATGGTATAAGCTGCACAGAAAATTCCTCCTTTATATTTTTTTCTAATGTGAAAAGTCTTATGTCTGCAAAAAGTGATATTATGATTTCAAACATAAATGTAAAAAATCAGCAAATTAGTTCTAAAATAATACTGGTCTTAGTCTGCTATACTTTATGTCAGAATCAAAAGCGTGGTGTTGAGGGAAAGATGGTGGGAGAGCATTCTGTAATTAATTATTAATATGGTTTAAACAATGGTGACTCATGTTCTAAACTCATGTTAAAATTGTCAAATTTTAGCTTGAGGGGAGCTATTGTATCACCTTTATTATGTATGGGCTGCCTTTCTTTTTCTTTGCTCCTATACTATATCTTGTTTCCTTTCCTGTCTTATTTCTTTTTTATGTGTGCAGCAAAATCAGTGTAGAGGATCCAGAGATAATTATATCTTCATTAATATTAAAAAAAACTAAACAGTAATAAACAGAAAAATCAGGAGGATTAAACAAGAGGAAAGATAAAAAGACAATCAAATGTGTGTTTTTCTAAGAAGAAATACATACCCAGAGGAAAAATCAATAATTATATAGAGTTTAATCTTTATGTTTTATGCAAATTAGGGGGAAAAATCTTCAGCGATATAAATTAACAAGAAAGACCAGGTGTTGAGCACTAAATAGCTAAGTCCAAAGGAACTGTGCTAATACGTGCTGCAAATATCGCTGAAATTTGTTTTCACAGATGTATATAATTTAATTTGGTAATTAGGAAGGGCATTTGCATCGATCTGTTGGTTGCCATTGGTACAGACAGATTTTGTGATGCAGAGGGCTAGAGTTACCTTTATTGTTGATTCTGAAAATGTGGTCTGTGTGCTAGTGAGTAGTCTGCAAGGTCATAGTAAGTGGTCTGTATTTATTCTATGCATGCTACTCTTCAAGAAACTTTAAAGCTGCAGTTGATGCCTGTCATTTTTCAGAAAGTTTTACTGATCTAGCCTTATTCCTTTTGCATATCCTGAGCTATGATATTTCACTGACATTCATTACTTGACGCATTGTGTTAAGGCATATCCTTTAAAAAGACAACAACTTTGGTTTTGAAAACTTAAACTGAAGGGCAACCATCATATCCCAAACTCACTTGATTCAGTGTTTAATTATTCCCACAAGTAGGAATAAATCACCAAGGAAATTAACCTATGCTATGCAGGAAGTCTATTTTGTGTGTGATGAAAGACATTACTCCCTGAGGAAATAAAGTGATCTAAGGGGTAAGAAATGGAAGATGAAATCTGCTTTTTACAAAGTTCTTTTTCATTGGCACTTACTGATTCATGATATATTATTTAATACTACCAATACTACTAGTACTATTATTATTATTTTGTTGGACAAAATACTGTCAATGGTTGATTGTGGACATTTTAAGTAACAGCTTTCTTCAAGTTCTTAAAAGTTAGGTTAATGACTATACTTGGTTTTCCACTGAATCATACTATTTTACAATATATGTGCAATGTATATATTGTAGTATTATATGTATATATTTTATTTATACTGCATAGATGTCTTAAGAATGGAAGAGAGACAGGAAGAGAGAGGGAGGGGATGCTGTGTATGCTGCAGGATGACAGAGAATTCAAAGTAAAGAACAAAAGTGTTATTATAGTGTTAATAATTTTTGAATTTTCAACACAATTCTCTGAATATAACATATATCTTTATTATCTATAGGTGACATATTTTGGAAATGAAGTAAAGGATGTAATTTGCATTTTGTAATCCAGCTTGGAAGCTAATCTCACTAATAGGACTCTTGCCATTTATTCCTAAATGAGCAAAATAAGGTTTTTAGCTATTCTTAGCTAAATGGTTCTAAATTTCTAATAATTATGCCATCTCTCACAACAGATTCTGGAAAAACAAATCTTTTGAAATGTGCACTTCATTATTAAAGTAGGTTAAAAATCACCAAATATATGTTAGTATTTATTCCATGAGTGGGCCATCACTGTTTTTTCATTTGTTTATTGTCTTCTAATAAATTCCTTTCGAGCTCCTTCATGCTTTTACAGCTGGTTTGTCTTTAGATGTTTGTGGATCAGGATGTCCAAGGGCACCTTCACAAAATAGTATAAATCTGCAATACAGAGACTATGTGGTGGTAAACCAACTTGGCAGAAATCATAGCTGAGGATTAATTGTGTCACTGTGTTTGAGAATGATTTAAAACTTTATACCTTATTCTTGTGGGGAGTTCATACTCTATGCACTGGAAAATAGAAACTACAAACAGAAAACTCCAGATGATGAATCCTTCATTCTGCAAATGAATTTCATCTTCAAAAACTCACAAACTTTTCTAAGTATCTATTTTTAAAATAGTTTTGGTAGGAATGAATGCAGAAAAACTATTTGTGCCAACACTGTGAACAGTCTGTATTTATATTTTAAAAGAAATTACTGAAATCACTGAAGTATGGTATTGCTCACGTATGTTTAATTAAAGCTTTTAAATATGCCCATCTAACTCATCCTTTCTTACTGACCATTAGATAAGGACATGGTTTTGTTTCTGAAACACTATAAACTTATAGGAGACAATGCACTTAGTACCTTATAAGCAATTCAAAATGTCTAAAAGTATGAACAAGTTTTTTCATGGTTTGTCGTCCGGTGAAACAGACATACTTTCCAATTTTTCTAAGTTTTTGAAATACTGTAAAAACAAGTTATTGTGAATAAAAGGATGCTGCACAGCAGCTGGGCCATGAAAATATGGATTTGCTAATGTGTGATGGTAAGTGTAAGCAGTTCAAGTTTCTTTTAATCTTTCACAGTAGATTGAAGTACTTCCAATTACTTTGGGATGTTTTTATTTGCTGGACTGCTACTACCTACCTTAAAATTCACCATTTGTAAACTGGTATGTGACAAATTGTTCATGTGGCTAAGCCATGAACTGTGTTCACGGTCAGATGGGGCTAGATGGGGCTTTGAGCAACCTCATTTACTGAAAGTTACCCACAGCAGAGGGGTTGGACAAGATATCTCTCCCTAAAGAGAGGTATCTTCCTCCCAACCCAAACCATTCTGTGATTCTGTATAAGGACTCTTGTTTTCAAGTTATAGAGATGGTTTTCATCACACAACCCAGGCATTGTTATAGTCCTCTCCTACTGTCTCTTAGGAAACATGGAATTAATAGAAGTGCTATAGGAACCTTTGTTACAAGCTAGTATCTGTGGATTGTGCGTTGTTTGAGTATTTTTAAGGAAGTCAAAGTAAAGGTTTTAAATTTTTTGGTTCTATTTAGATTGCTAGCAGAATAAGTGTTCTCAGAGTCTCTGATTCTGCACACAAGAGATTGTTGTGTCCATAGTTTTAATGTTAGTTTCAATAACAGTTACAAAGAAAAGAGTCTTTGCATATTAGCTCATCCTGGTGCATAAGCTAGAGCAATATTTGAACTGTAGTTACTATTGTGCTGTTAAGCCAAGTTGCCCTACGTATTTCTCCATTAGCTTTATTAATGTTCTATAGGAAAATAATCTGGATATTTTCTTTTGTATAAATACTGATTGTGAATGGATATCTAATTACAGAATGCTGATAGGACTGGCCAAGAAAAACTTTGGCAATGTAGTTCTAAGTCCATCAACCTAAGCCACAGGTTAGGATGTTAACATAAATGATATATAAATTTTTGCATTGGCAAACTATCTGTTAATCAAAGTCCTGATTTGGGTGCAAATTAGGAGACTGAAATTATTTAATATTTGTTGATTTAGGCTGCAGTAAAATTAACTGGACTCGTTTCCAGTCATGCAATCTCACAAGTCATATTAGAAGATAATGGCACACTGTCACCATTGACTGTAGTTTAAAGCAAAAAGTTAGCATGTGGGGTGAGGGAAGAGGGAAATATCTTGACCATAAAAGTCAAGCTGAAAATAGAAGCGTAAATGAATCTAATCATACTGCACTCAACAACTGTATACAAAATGAAGTCAAGAGAATTTTCAATTTTGCTATTAAGATATATTCTATTTTAAATTCATTTGATTAGAAATGGAGTTTGATTAACATGCTCCATGACATGGTACCTCTTCTTGTTGTCACGGGAACTGACACAAATTGCTGTTCAGAAGTTTTAAAATAAGACAAGATGCTTTTCCTGGAAATGAAATTTTCGTTTTAATTTCATTAGCATTTGAGTAGTGTTTATTAAACAACACTAAGTATTCCTTTGTATGTCTAACTACATCATTCCTCCAAAATATGTGTATTTTTGTAAAAACTTCAGCAGTGTTCTTCCCAATAGCATTCTGAGGGATCCAAGGCAGACAGTTTTTTATCTAAGTATTGTAGCCAACCATTTGTTCCCTCAGATATGGCAGAAAATTACTGTACACCAATCAATTCCTGTACACAAATGCATGGGATGCATGCTCCCATGATCTTATTGAGGTTATGGGGATGTGATGGGATTGCTTAAATGACCAGGGTGTGTGAGATATGGATCTAAACTCGTTAGGAAGGATTAGGCAGGATGGTGAGGAGAGGGATCTACTCTTGATGCGAGAGACCAGTGGGGTTGCCTGGGGTTCTGTCTGTGGGTGGATGATGAATCATCTGGGAGGTTACAGTTCAAGATTAGTTATCTGGGGTACAGTTTTGGACATGTGGGATTTCCAATAACTCTACAGAATATAGTCTTCGAAAAAAGGGAGATCCAGAAGAGTTGGATGATTTTCAAGGATCACCTCCTGCAATCAGTTAAACAGGGAATTCTGTCTAAACACAGACATGAAAAGGAAGCATAAAATAGCTGGAAGCAAGAAGAAATGACACAAGAAAAACTCCAGAGATACTGCCAAAGCATGGAGGGGTGGGATGAGGAAAGTTAAAGCCCATCTGGAGTTGATTCTGAGGTAAAAGACAACAAGGAAAACTTCTACAGTTGTATCAGCAGCAAGAAAAGATGAAAAATGTAGGTCTGCTGTTCAGTGGGACAGGGGATCTGATGATAAAGGAGATGGAAAAGGACAAGGTTTCTAATGTCACCTTGTCCTCAGTCTTTATCAGTGTGTCTGGTCTTCAGGCCCCTGAAACTGGAGGTGAAGTCTGTAGCAAGGAAGACTTACTCTCAGTGGAGGAGTTTGCTGATGATACAAACTGAGAGAAGTGGTTGATGCACCAGATGGCTGCCCAAAGATGTGCTGTCTCCACCCTTGAGGATATTCAAAAGCCATCTGTGCACTGCCCTGGGCAACCTGCTGTCGGTGGCTCTGTTGAGCAGGGGAGCTGGACTAGATGATCTCAAGAGATCCCTTCCAACTTCCACTGCTCTGTGTTTCTTTTTCAGTTAGGTTATTTTCTTATGTAGATCTTCTACTAAGGGCTAATGCTGACCCTTACAGGCCTGGATTTCTATTTGAGCATCTTGCTTTTAAATTTTGTTGTCAAGCAAGGTTATCTAGTTTTGCAGGAATTTTGCAGTAATAAAAAACAAGCTGAATAAAATTTGATTGTACAAACAAAAGATACTTTTTTCCCAAAAACCTTTCTGTAAAGATCTGAGTCGGAACAGAAATTCATCCTAGGCTTATATATCAACAGTTCTTAGTGTGTGTCTTAGTTCTTTGTGGTAACAGGCAGAGAGATGGGTTCATATGGAGAAAGAAATCTAAACCTCCAAGGAAAAAAACCCTAGTGTTTGAATAAAAATTTACTCCCTGCTAGCTTAGGTTTGCAAAACCTAAGGGCACAAATATCTCAAAAGGCCATGTTATGGAGACATAGAAACTTCTTTTAATGTATCCAGTATACATGTGCAATAGAACATTTATTCTGAGGAAGCATCATTTTGAAATATTTTGTACTACAAGTGAATGCAGACTTTTCTCTGGCAGACTGATACTCTTTATGACTAGACAATACATTTAAGGCACCTGCTTTACTGTCATATGACCCAGCATAATGGAGAAGCTTAAAAGAAATGGTACTAAGAATTATTTCAGAAATGAACATCATCTGCAACTCACTACCAAAAGTTTAATTCAACTTGAATGGCTGCAAAAACCCTTTTTTCACAGGGATGAAACAGAAACCACTGAAAGTACATGAAGCATGTAATAAGGATACAGAAAACAGTTACTTTTCATCATGGTTGTGATCCTTACTTTCCCACTAAAATGAATTCTTCTTAGTTCAGAGTTTTTTATGTCATTGTTCCAACTGTTTCTTAGTCTGTATATTCTCTGGTGATACAATTACTGTTTTCATAGCTGGTCAGACTGAACATTCATATTGGACTTGTGTCATTTCAGCTAATACCTCTACTAGAGGAAAATTACATTGACCACGGGTTCATACCTTTCCTGGTGATAAGCACACAAAATAGCATAATGTTCAGTGCCACTGATTTTTATTCTCTAAGCAGCTTGGATCTATGCAGAAGCCATTGGAAAACTACAAAAAGTAACATGGGTCAGCAGCTGCCTCAGATAGGAATAGAGAGGGAAAAAATAGCATACTGCAATGGTCCCCTTTCCAAGCTTCTGCAGCTGAGTGATTTTTGAGGTTACTTGATAAAAATAGGCACGATTTCTTACAGTGTTATTGATGCATGTGATACACTTGCAATTTTATTGGAACCTAATCTGTGTTTTGTTTGTTTCACAGTTTAATAGTACATCAGTTTTTGTTCTTATGAGAAACACAGAATGCAGGAATAGGACAATTGCAAATTGTAATTAGATTTTTGGCAAGAGAAACCACATCTGCTTGTTTTTATTTGTGGGATGAGAAACGATCACCTTAATTTGCTAGAATGTCACAATTCTCTTTCATTATGAAAAGCATCAGTAGTAAAGGTTTTGGTTGTCGTAACCTCATTTGTTTCTGTCTTTGGGGAAGAATTTTTAACACATTTCAGATGAAATCCCATAGCATGTGCTCCAGCTTGGTTGACAAATGGAGTTTCCATAGGTCACAGCATTATCCTTTGGGATATAACTCAAGATTGACCCAGATTCCTTATGATTTTCAACTTCTGTTTCAGATCAGGTTATATACCTTTCATATTGCAGTGGTAAGGGGGAAATTCTTTTTGCACCCCATGCAGTAAATTTAGACTTCACTAGGCCCGTCATACCTGAGTAATCCAATGACTTGTTCCAATTCATTAGAAAAAAATGATGATGCTATGCGGCTGGACTTGTAATACTTTCATGCAGTTAAAAAAAAAATACAAAAAATTGTATTGTGCCATTTGACACAGAACATAAATATAATAATATCAACCTGACAAAGTTTCTATTTAGCAACTTTAAGAACTGGAGATATTTGAGAAGAACACCAGGGTATACACAGTCCTGCTCTGTCCTTCCACTGTAGGTATGAATAGACAATCTCATATGCAAAATCCCTACACCAAGACATTCAGGTCCCATTCCCAAATGGGATATAATTTGCCCAGAAGTAACAGTCTTGACTCATCTTTGCAGTGTTTATAGTAATCTTGTTTATTTTGATTGTAAACCTTTGGCAGCAAGAACTATCTGTGGAGGTAGGATTACAGTCTCAGCGGGACCTAAAGGTACCATCTGTGATATAAACAACCAATAATACACTCCATTCAGAACCAGTGACTACAGGGAGATGGAAAATGAGCATATTTTGACATGGAAATCTTTCCTGATGTATTGATATCTTATGTGTGTACTACTTTGTGCAGTTTGGTAAAATAGCTTTCTTTTCAAATAGACCTTATTTTCAGAGGACTAAAAGAATGAATATGAATAAATGAATATTAATTTACTTCGAGCTTATGGAGCATTCTACTTCTGTGCTTACTTGTTTGCCTAGCTGTGGTCAATTGTGTTCCGAAAAGCATGGTGGAAATTATTTTAAATACTTAGTGAGAGACAAGAAGATTAAATTCTGTGCTGGTGATGATCATATCACATGATTTTGTGTTGGCAGATCCCTATTTGTTTATTAATAATTCATATTCTTTTGGATTGAGACTGGCTACCTCTAGACAAATGGATTAGATGAGTAATAACTTTTACCTGGGATTTAACTTAATTTCCTTTCACTTAGTAAAATACCCTCACCAATAACTATGCTGTGTTAAAATATTTGATACTTCTGCTTTTTCAGTGAATTAGCCTAACTAGCCTATTATGTTAATACAGGAGTTATGGAGTCACTCATTAATTCTATCTGCAAGTATGACACCCAAGGAAGCAATCTGCGTTGTAATTGTTGTCATTTGAAAAGCCAGTTTTATAAAGGAAATCATTAACACATTCACTTCCTTATAATCAATCTCATAACTGATATAATTTTCTACCTGCTTAGCCACCTCATCTCCCAGGTTGAAGGTTAAATCATGCTAAGGTATCACCTAACTTCTTTCCTTGAGCTATACCTTGCCTTTTGATATTAATTCAGCTTGTAAGATACTATACCTTTTGCATGTCCTTGCCAGGCTAGATAGCATCACAATCTTAATGTTATAAAAACACAAGATCATTCAGCACCAATTAGAGTTGTAGAGGTGCTGTAAGGTAGCTCTGACTGATCAATAAAGACTTTCTATCTGGAGTTCCTCGATGAAAGAAATACCTTGGCTCTTGACCTTGCACTTCACACTTCATTCTGTGATATATTACTATGTCATCTATAGCAGATGGTGAGGGATGCAATGGGAGGTGAGTACATTACACTGTATTCTCCACTGCCTTTGACTTTAACTGCAGCATTTATATTACTCTGCCTTTGCCTCATCAGCTTGAGAACTGAGATGTTGTGACTGGCTCTTTATCACCTCTGACCATATTTTTTTTTTTTCCATGAGACTAATTTCCTTTTCTGTCTTTATCCAACTTTTTTTTTTCCCCCCAACAAAGCATTTCCACAATACATTGTCTTTCTTCTACTGAAAAATATTGCAGTGCCTTCTCCCTCAAGGGGATTTTTTACTGTTGTGAAATTTGCTTATATTTTGGGAATCAGTTTGCTGCTTCTTCAGAGAAAAGGTTCTTAGGATGGTGAAGGGGCAAGTCACAGATTAGTGCAAGTTGTATAATCCAGCAGGAGAACCAACAGTGAAAATTAAAACAAAAAAAAAGCCTTGTAAAAGCCTAAAATGCAGGTTTCCAGTATGCTTTGTCCCCTGCAGTTGAAAAAAGGGAACTGCAGAACAATTTTTCACAGTCTTCAAGTTAAATGAAGGATACAGAGTAAACAGATATTTTTTTCAGGAGCATATGAATTAAGCACAGATACCCTTTTTATTTAGAGTTTAAAATAAATGAAACTGCAGTTGTTAATGAGACTGAGATACTGCTATTATAGTAAAAGTGCCTGATAAGCATGAATTGCTTTAGGGGCATTTTCACAGATGATGTTATTGTCACACTACTGTTTTCTAAAAATGAAGTTTGTCTCTCTCTCCATTCATCATGAGTAGTTAAGTAACCAAGTGAAATTTATTCAACCTTCTGCAGGATGAGGGTTTTCAAAACTAAGTCCCAGAATTAGGCTCTACTACCTCCAGTAACATCATCCACATGGTTAAATCCTCAATTATCACTTTGAAAATGTACTCACTTGGTGTCACGCTTATGAGCATGATTATACATGAGGTGCTGAAAAGGGAAGGTGATCATACCATTTCATAATTGGTTTTCTCTGATATGGATGGCACTGGGTTTTAAGTCACACATTAAGCAAATGCCTGATGTATCCCTTTTTAAAGGGAAAGTAAATCTTCAGCAGGCTGATACTCATATTGGGGCACAGTTTTTAAAGAATTAAGATTTAGTTCTTGTGCCACTGGTAAACACAGATTAGGTCTCAATATCTTAAAAGAAAAAAAAAATCCTGCTGTAAAATGACACTTTGGCCACCAAGCCAAGACAATCCTTAAAATGTTCTCAACAAGAAAGTAGAATATAGTAATATTGTAAAATTATGCAATCTGTAGGGATGCAATCTGTAGGGGGAGGGCAGAAAAAAGACTAACAAAACAAATCCGTATTTAACTAAGGCTTAGGAATTTGATTATGTCTGTGCAGGCAAAATGGATATCAGGCTTAAACACCTGAAGGAGAACATCAGTCCAGATTACATAGTTTGAAAACCACCCACTGTGAAAAAGTGTGGCAAATGCATAACTTCATTTGCTTTCATTCATAAATAACTAAATAGCTCATTCTTCATAAACATCCTTGCAAGTAACAGATATCCGTGAAAACATGCATTTGTTCACAAAAATCTGAGTTGAATACCTGAAAATTAGGTGCAGAATTTTGAGAATAAGTATCTGAGACTTTATAATCTTTAAAGAAGAACTCTCATGCATCCCATCAGAAGCAGGTGCAGTTCTGTATTGCTAAAATAATGCAGGGAAAAAAAAAAAAGCAGAAAAGGCAAAATTCTGCCCATTGGATGTCAACAATAAAGCTCATTTTGGCTGTGTTGGAACCAATACTACCCAGTGATTATATGAAAGTCACATTATGGAAAGTAAGCAACACTTTGTATATTGAAGGAGATACATAATTTGCTGAAAGCATTGGCTACAAGTAATCATGGCCTAATCACAGGCAAGAAATATCTGTTAGAAAAGAAAGAACAAGGGGACAAAACTTGTGCATTATCCAGACAATTGGTTATATTCATAATAAATGCTCCCTGGAACAAAGTCTGTCAGTACATAAAGGAATACACATTTCTCACTTAAAAATATGTTTCCATTACAAAACATTCTGATGAACAAGAATTTATGTTCATTGAATGTAGAAGTTCCATTGGTTTCACTGGGATTGTCTCTAGAATATGCTATTTCAAAAAAGTGAGTTTGACAGAGAAGATTATCTTTTAAGTATGTTTGTGTATCTGAATCTCTTCTTGACTTTTTTCCTAGTAACATTTTTAATTGTCTGGACATTCAAGACTTTCTTTGAATATAGAAAAATACTTTTAATGCAATGTTTTAAAAGTTGAGAACAATATGTGCATAATGATGTATTTTGACCTAGAGCGCTGATAATATTCTCACAAGAGAATTAATGACTTGTTCTACACACTTGTTTGTTTGTCTGCTTTGTATTTGACCATACCTAATTAACCCTTTAAGAATATACAATCCCCAGGGCTTCTTTTAAGATTTACTTTGAATTTGTGAAGTCTAGCTAACCTTAGCAAATTATCAGAATATTCATGGCATTTACTAACAAGCAAAATCAGAACTGCAACAGGGATGTATGTGATTCCACACACTTCACCTTCAAGAAGTACATCATTTTCGAATGAAAGCTGACTTTTAAGTGAACCTAAGCAGCACTTGATCTTGTTTTGACAGCTTGTCTTTGATGGCATGAATGTATATATCCTTCAGGAAGCTAATATAGGGTACTTACTTTCAGGTAAGCAGTGAATTTAAAATATTGGAATTATCCTTCCTTAAGGATCTTCCTTGCAAAATTAATCTCCAGTCACTTATAAATGCTTTTGCTTTAGGCACTAAAATCAAGTGACCTAACAGCCAATTCAAACTTTAAAAAAATAATTACGCAAAGAAAATGTATCACTTCTGACTGCAGTGAGTGTAGAAGGAGATTTTTTTATTGATTTCATTAAAAGTAAGATTAGGTGCTTTGTGATCAGTACATGCCAAATGGAATAAATTCCAAACTCAAATGGGAGTTATTATTTCTAAACATTTGAAGACTAAGTTACTTGGCTTGAGGTGACTCTGCTTATGACCTTATATATATCGTTTTGAGCAAACTATGCTTGAGCAAACTATGCAAAAAGTCTTTGTAACACATTTTCTTTTTGAATGAAAAGATACTGAAGAGCTAAAGTTACTCTGATTCTTGTTACAGAAAAGTAAACAATTGCAGATTTAACAAGACTACTGGTCCTGTTAAATGGTTTTCAGAGAGTGTATTGATGTCTTCTAAGAGTCAAGCTCTTTATGGTTCAAGTTTCTTCTCTTCTTTAGCACAGGTTTTAGTGCTAGTATTAAAAAAAAAAAAATCATGGCATCAGTTTTTTGCTGGTACTTGTTAGTTAACTTTCTCACTTTTAAGATGACCACTTCAGCACATGATGCCTTATTGTACATGGCTCAAGCTGTTCAAAGTAATCATTACAGACATCTAGGAGGAGAAAAAAAAAAAAATCTCATTCTTGAAATAGTGAGCCTTTCAGGGACTGGCATGTATTACTTTAAAACACTTCTGCTTATGAGATGCAGCCTAGGGCCAAAACCAGGGTATGATAAATTCTTAATTGGGGGAAGTAGCCTTGGTTTCCCTTTCACTGCTCTGAACTGTAAGAGAGGGACAAATCTCTGCCCTGTTTTGCTACTAATTTATTTTTAATAATATGAGAAATGCTACCTTAAATGTCTAATGCAGATTTTCTGAAGTCAGGGAAGAAAGTTAATTTGAACACATCTGCAGCATCAAACATAATTGCTTCATAACATACTTGCATGCTGATTCAGTACATCATTCTGTCATTCCATTTGTGTGAAATAGATGGTGGTGTACTATGCAACAGCAAGCCACAGGAATGGGCATTTGCAGCAGGGGAAAATTCAGAAAGATTTATAAGTAATTACAAAGATTGATAGATAACAAACACATTTTTTGTGAAACAAACAGAAATGTTTAAAATAAATAAAATTGAATTATGATTACAAAAATAAAAGTTCAGTGAAAGTTGATTCAAGAAATGTCAACTCCTTTAAGCATACATTTCTAGGATTTCTTTTTGCTTCTGTATGTTTGGGGATAATATTTCAGCTGAAGGTCAGATAGGGCCTAGCTTGAGAGAAAATGTAGATACCAGAAAATATTTTTTTCCTCTGAATTCCTTATTATTCCTTGCCTCCCTGAATATAGATGATGATTTGCTGACCCTGAAGGGACAGGGTTATTTTCTCCTGTATGCTCCTGACATGTGCTATGGCATACAACTGGAGGGATGCAGCAGAGAATTTATCATGATTCAACTACTATATAGGAAAATCCTTGCTAGGGATTCTTTTTGATACAAATTCCCAGAAGAAATAATTAAGTTACATACATAAATATATCTTTTTCTTGTCTTTTACTATGTTGTGGATATTTTCTTTATATACTAATTTTTATGTTGTACACACCACTTGCATTTTCTAGGCATGGCAGGATAACTCTATTTTTCTTGAGATCATGAGCTGAACTTCAATAACAGAAGATTATTGTTTCCATTAGACATAATAACAACAAATGGGGCTTGGTTGCTGCACTGCTACAGAATTGTCCCTTAGAAGTGCAAGAAGTCCTGCCTGGCACACCTCTAAATGGCATCATGATTCCCTGTTGGTTAAATGAGTCTGTCAAGGATTGCTCTTCATAATTTTAAATCCTTTAAGTGCAGATGGACTAAACTGGTTCAGTGAGCATGAGTTACCTGTAACTGTGTAAGCTGCTGGAAACCCATGCCTGGCTTGGTAAGTCATAAAAGTATGAGAGGGAAGCTGTTCAGGGTGTCAGTCCACCCAGAGAGGTCAGTACTGCTAAATGGATGCAGAGGAGTTTGACTTGCCCCTCAGTATGTGACTTCTTTTGACTGTGTTGCTTTGTAGAAGGCAAGATATATTTTTAAAAACATAGACTTCCAGCTGGGTCCACCTATTAGAACAGCAGATGTTTTTATGACTCATGAAGGCAGTTGGGGTTTACCAATATTTTACAGGGTTATAGGTAACTAAAGATCACTGAGCCATCTGTGCTTAGCACATTTTAATGGTATCTGCTGGTTCAAAAACCCTGTATACTCTATTTAAAAAGCCTCTAGCTAGTTACCTAACTAAAGGCATGACAAAAGAAATACAGAAAGGCATATATATGGAATTTCTACCCTGTGATGTGGTTGAGTACCTGAAGCTCCCATTTCCTGGTTAGCTTAAAAGTCAGACTAAATTTCTGAGCCATGAACTAGGTACAGAACAAAAACAAACAGACAAAAAAACCAAATCAAACAAACAAACAAAAAAACAAACAAAAAAACCCAACAAAAAAAAAACCCAAAAAACCCAAACCAAACCAAACCAAAAAGAACAAAAAAAAAAAAAGAAACAAACCCATTCTTCTTAACAAGAATGACTCAGAATAGCAGGTGGAAAAAGATTGCATAATAAAATCTCAATATTCAGCAAATGTACATATTGATAAATATTAGTAAATGTACATATACCACCTAGTTTACCATATTTTAACACCTTTTATACAAGAAATTATTTTCTAGAGAAACAGAGTTCTGAAAGATCTCTCTTAGGGAACATGTATGTCTTTAGAAAGACCACAGTGAAGAACTTTTCAACAATGTAGGCTTTTCCTAAATATCACAGTTACAGGTCATGTGGTAGCATCAACCTTTGTAGGCTATGAGTGATTTCTAATTCACTGAGGAGTGAAACCAATAGACTTGGTTTCACTGTGGGTGAAACCAATATACAGTGCTAGGATCAACTTCCAGCAAGTGGCAAAATACTGGGGGCAACAAGGACTCTTTAGAAGTACAAAAAACTGATACAGTCGTGTTGTGGTTTAACCCCAGCTGGGTGCTAAGCACCATGCAACCCCTTTCTCACTGCCCACTTTCCTCCTCTTAGGGGAGGAGAACCAGAAAGAAAAGGTAAACTGTGGGTTAAGATAAGAACAGTTTAATAATTACAGCAAAATAAAGCATAACAATAATATACTACTACTGCTAATTGCAATGATAATGGAGAGAGGGGAATAAAGCACAAGAGAAGAAAGTGATACACCATTCAGCTGCTCAGCACATGCTGACTGATGCCTATCCCTGAGTGGGGATTGGTGGCCAACCTCTTCCCCAGTTTCTATACTGACTGTGGCATTCTATGGGATGGAACATCCCTTTGGCCAGTTTGGGTCAGCACTCCTGGCCATGCACCCTCCTGGCTTCTTGTGCACCTCCTTGCTGGCAGAGCATGGGAAACTGGGAAGTCCTTGGCTTAAGTAAGCACTGCCCTGCAGCATCAGTGTGTTATCAACATTATTGTCATACTAAACCCAGAAACCACAGCACTGTACCAGCTACTAGGAGGAAAATTAACTCTTTCCCAGGTAAAACTTGGATTCCAAAGCATGAAGATAAACCAGTAAATTACATTCAGCTGCCATAAAACCCCCACAGCTATTAGAGAGTCCACCAAAGGAAACTCATTGAGCTATTGGATAAATTCATTGCAGGATCATTATTTTTTTACATGGAAGAATTAAACTCCATAAGAACAAACAGGAGGATAGAGATGATAGAAGGTGATTTTTTTAGCAGCTCTTTCACCTAATTTTGCATAAAGATATTCAGTACCATCAAAATCCTTGCTTGTACCTTTCACTAAGCTTATGGTATCTTGTGATGCTGTATTGCTTGAAAATATATATCCATATCTCTGTGTGTGTGTTTATATAATAGATTTTCACAGCCAGTGAATTATATTGTAATTATATATGCGAATTATATAATGAATTTTCACAGCCTCAGTACAGTGGCATTGTAACAATTAGTATTGAGAAATACAGTCTTGAAACCTAAGCATTTGCTATCCACACATTTTGCAAAGTAACAGAAAAGCTGTGTAATTAAAGAAAAGCAGATTCCTTTCATCCATACTTATTCCTTTGAATTACCAGATGAGCTCTGTAAACTAAGCACAGAAGGCTGAAGAAGGTGGATTATACAACAATATCTGGTCCTCATAGTTGAGTTCATTCATGTCAAAAAACACAGTGTGGGTAATGCCACCTTTTTATGGATTGCTTTTCCTGATACCAAATTGTGCTGGTGTACTCTAGGTGTAGAGTTCCACAAGCTAACACCAGCACTCACCACCAGCACTGTAACCATGTCATTTGAGCTTTGAATATCTTCACCGCGGAGTGCAGAGAAGCAAAGAGTGCATTCTACACAGCACACGTTTTTTGTGTTACAGCCATTCAGTCATTTTTGTTTGCTTTTTTTCTTGACAGAACCATGAACACTGTTTTGTTTGTCTGATTTTTTAATTTGAAATTAGGCCTATAAAGATTGTAAAGGAAAAAGTAATTAAAATGAATCATAGTAGAGGGCAAATACTCTGACAGCAATGCTCTGGGTATTCTGCACTTGAATATCATGCCCTAGCACTCAGATTTAATTCACTGTAACTAAATTTGTGTTCTCCTGGTTTACACTGGAGGAAAAATCAGGACCTTGGAGACAATCTAAAGCATAACAATCAATATTTGCAACTCTAAAAGTACTCAAATGGATTCTCTGAACTTAATTTTCTTCTATAAAGCTACTGTTGGCACAGTTTGCAGCATAGCTTTCTAGCTACTGATACATTATATTGCTGGCATGGTTCTGTAATTTTTCATTAGCTAGTGATTCAATATTCCCACTTTTCTTTATACCAAAATAGAAGGGATGTTCTTCAGTTATTGCACTGAAAAATACTCTTGGGTATATTGTACCTAAAGGGAACAAATTCATTCTATAGCAGCACATTATAAAACTGCAGTTACTCCAAACTGACAATTCTATTTTGAAATATTAAAGTTTTCTAAGGCTTTTTTTGGTAGCCCTAGTTTGAACAGATAGATCAACATGAACTATTTCATAATAGTATGCAAGATATTCAATTTACATTCTTCCTTTGTTGAATTTACAGTGACTCTTCAAAAAAAGATAAAATATAATAAAAAAGATGTTAAAAAATATTAAAGTTTATACCGATTTTGGATGTTTGCTAAGTGCAATTCCACATGCTAATATTTCCAATAGAAAAGTGTCTTTTTCATTTAAGATATAATCTTACACAAAAATGTACCAGATTTAAGCTTTGATCTTCATGTGTTTTAATAGACAGAGGGATTGAGGGACGAAAATGTTTTTAGAAAGCAGGAAAAAAATACAGCAGGATAAATTAATCAGTGCAGGGTTTAAAATAGGTACAGGTGAATGTATATGTACATAAATATATATATAGATACGTGCTCTCTCCACAAGTATGTGTTTGTAGGTAGACACGGATGTGCTGGGGGGTTTAGGAGTGCTGCCCACCCCGGTGGGTGGCATTTGCAGTATGCTTCTATTTGGGTTAAACAGGTGTTGCACTCCTTGGGTCTGCTACAGAACAGTTTATTTAAAAAGAAACTTCAGCTTGTAGGAGCCACTTGCAGCTAAGTAGAAGCTAAGTAGTAATGTAAACAGATTAGTGTTTATAATAGTGTTTACAATACTGTAACGGACTGTTGAGCACCAAAAGATAACAGGGGAAAGAATGCTTACCTTAAAATGTGTCTGTTTTCTTTCCTTAACTCCTTTCCATCTCCTTACATGAAAATACTTCCTATCATGCAGATAAATTTGATGGAAAACTGTCTCTCCTGATGCAGCTGTTCCATTTTTATAAGCGATTACTTACTCATTGACTTGGTACATAAGAATAACCTTATGCAGGTTGGTCGTATGGCTTTTATTTGAGAATTCATCTCAATTCAAGGATGTAGGCCTTGCAAGAAGGGAAAAGTTTAGTTTATAATAGCTGCAACAGCTACGTATTAGGATACCCTTTATGAAGCTAAAAGTTGCCAGCTCAGGTTCCAGCAGCCCAATAAGCACTTAATCATTAAATGCTAAGGTAGACAGAAAGATCTCTATTCTATCAATGGTAGTTAAGTTCTATTCTGAGTTTAGTGATTTAAAAATATGTCTCCTTTCTTAAAGATAGAAAACTGTGAACAAACTATTTCAATTTGACATGCCATACTTTTCCACAATATGAGAAAACAAGCAAAGTACATTTTTATATCTATTTCCAAATGTTTCAGGGAGAAATTAAGCATCAAAGAATGTGTTAAACTCAGCATCTTCATATTAAAAACTTGAAAATAGTTTTTAAGAAATTTATGTAGTAAAATACTATCTCTTATTAGAACACTTGGCAGTGTAAGAATGGGTTTGACACATTACCTGCTACTTCTATTTCCTGATTGGTTGAAAGTCTGTTAAGTTTAGTAAATCTAGATTCAAAATGGCCAAACTACGATCACATCTTTAATTAAAAAAATTTCTTACCCCAGTTTCAAACATTACAAGGGAAAGCATTTAACTTATATATTTAACAAATCGACGTATATAAAAATGAATTAATTGTACTGTTTTTAGCATCAATCTATATCAGAAAATGTCATCTTCTCAACTGTAGTTTTTTACTTTAGTATCATTACCTAGAACTGAAAGTTTGTAGTGTGAAAGCAATGTCTCCCAATGAGGTTTTATTGCAAGCATTTGAGACATCACATTTCTAGTAGTTGTATAAATGATTGATTTTCTTGAAGTATTATCTTTCTCATACAATCTTCAAGTTCATCACATAGAAGTACATTAATTTCACGAAGAAAAGCACAGCAGCTGCAAAAGATCTGTGGTTTTTAACACCTGAAATGTAAGCTTCAACTCATTAGAACATTGAAAATTCATTTTTTGTTTTTACTGCAACACAAATCATCTTGCAATTTGTCTACTACTCAAACATGCATCAGACATTAGTGTTTCTATGTAAAATTGCTTCCTTTCAGAAATATTCAATTTTCTTACAATATGCTGGGAAAAAAAGTCTTATTTTTCATTGTTGAATAATATAGGCATTAAGGCAATGTACAATAATCTCAGGATTTTTATTTTTAAAATATTGACATTTGCTGGCCACAGTTACTGCAATTATCAGTAGTTAACAGTTTGAAAATGAGTATTTATGTTTTGTTTTTATCTCACCAGTGGTCACTCCAGCACACAAAAGTAGCAGCAAGTTCTGCTAAACCAATATAAGAGAATATCCTGGTGTACTGGATATGGTTGGGATGTTATTTTTCTCCATAACAGTCTGTATGGTTCTGTGATCTACATTTGTGACCAAATCTATACTGGTAACTCATCAGTGTTTCAATTCTTGGTGAGGAGTGCTTACACGGTGTCAAAGCCTTTCCTGTTTGTCACACTGCCCCCTCAGCGAGCAGCCCTGGGGTGGGCAGGAGGCTGCAGGGGACACAGGCAGGACAGATGGGCCAAACTGACCAAAGGGATACTCCATGCCGTGGGATGTCATGCTGAGCCCTAAACCTGGCAGGGGAAATGTTTCCAAAGCAGCCTGTGTTTGGAGCACAGCTGGGGGAGGTTGTTCCTGCACCACAGGAACTCCATGTCACAAGTTTCCAGTGGGGTTTTAGGCAGAGTCTCTGTGTAGTCAAACCATACAAAAGGCATTTACACTTCAGTGTATTATTTGCTTTCTCAAATTGTGAGCATGATCTGTGACAGTCTGAGGTTCTCAGACTTGATTCTGCATCTCTTTTGCATCATCTGAAATGTGTGAATTTAGTGGGACTGACTTTTAAAGTTTTCTTTCTTCATTTGAACAAAACCAAAACATCTGGTTTTGACCCTTTCTAATTAGTCTAGCAACTGTTTGTTCTGAGGCCAATCTGTAAAGCAGCTCTGTTGAACCACAGGTTGTTCCTCAGTCTAAGCAAAATAGATCACTAAGGTGCAACAGTATTTGTGTCTTTATTGAGCTCTTTATGCCAGTTCTGGCCTCTGTCCTGCTCAAAGAAATTTATGAAAGTGATTATTGAAGGGTATTAAATTAATTCAAATAAATTTATAATTTTAAAAGTGACAGAGATATCTTCAATTCAGAAGCCTAAACACGATCATGAACTGTGGAGTAGCCTTCTTTTAAACAGAGTACTGCACTCAGGTTTGATACAATCTTGATATATGCAAGACACACTCAAAAATAATAAGAAACATTAATTTTAGTTAATGCTTTTTATTGGCATTGTGGTAAAATTGCAAAATGGTTTTTGCTACTAAGGTCTGAATTATTATTTCCTAATAGTCTATTATAACTTTGATGTTCTCTCTATAAGCGTGTGCACAGTTTGTGGTTTTTTTAATTGGATGCCACTTTTTTGTATGATGTATCAGGGAATTTGCACAATAATGCTCTGTAGAAATTATCAGATTTCCATAAAAAAAAAAAAAATCATCTACATGCACTGCAATTATTCTTTGTACCTGCAATTGTTTTTCCTTGCATTGCTGGTGAGTTAATACAATCAGCTCTAACTTCTCTGGACCAACATTCACCTTTTATCTTCCAGATGAGTAGTCTCATCTTGTGATGCATACTGTAAATTTAGAGATTTTTTAATGTTATATAATAAACAGCATACAAATGCAGTCAAAATAAAGCCAGAAATGGAGTAACAGAGGTGATGCAGGAAACAGATGTTTAAGGAATATTGTCTAATCCCTTATCCTTAGTACACTGGATTCAATTCAGTGATGCATTATTTCATTCATGTCAATATTTAATTTAATTTTAAGATAAACTCATTTATCGAAGAATAATTGATATTTTGTGAGGAGAAAAGACTAGTAAAAAAACCCTGGAACTTCAGAAAGCTATGAACAGTATAGTAAAAAAATATTAACTGGCTTAGAAATAAAGAAAAAGGTGAAGGAAACACAAGAGAAATATGTAAGAGACTGATTTTTAAGGTTTTCTGTAATGCATCAATAGTAGCTATTTTCTTCAAAAAGGTATGCAAGTGATTACTGCAGTCCAAACTCCCCTTATACAGAGTAATATTAAAAAGATAAAGTGCAGTTCATAGGCATGATTTACATATTAATGCATGTAAATTATGAAACAAATCATGACTCGGTGTGTAGTGTTTGCAGTTCATTGTGTGTCATGCTAGAGCAACTTGACAATGGAGATGATTAAGTTTATATCAACTTCTATGGTCGCCTGGATGATGGTAGTGAATTTTCTGAGATTAATTAACCTGAGTAGCCTAATTACTGTCAGATGAGGCTCTTATAGGGAATTTTTTAAGAGGAAGAAGGAAAAAAGGTTGAATTAGAAACTGTCTGAATTTCTCTAAGTACTCTGAATATCTTCAGCAATGCTTGTCTCTTGATCTTTAATCCAGAATAAGCCCTTTCTGTGCTGCAGCTTTTAGCTATATAACCAGCTAATAATGAGAACTATAGCTTGGTCTTGCTGCAAAATGTCTTTCTGTAGCTGAAATATTCTATCTACCATCTCATACTTCCTAAATGTATTTATATTAGTGCGTTACTCATCCATAACATTACCTGAAGAAAACTAAGCAGCAAGTTGATTTGTTCACAGCAGGCCCATTGAGATTCACAAGTCATATTGTGCACTGGAAAGAGAAAAAAGCCTCCAGTGTTAGCTCATTTGCCCATTAGTGAGACTTGGGCTTCAGTAATTGGGCCAACGAAAATCTGAGTACCAAAATTTAAGTATGAAAAGGGACCCAACAGAAAAGACTGAGGACAGCAAAGTAACACATAGTTTTTTAGTGAAAGCGTGACTGGGGAGGGTGAATCTTGTATGGTTAATTGTCCTCATGCAAAACTTTTGTATACTGAGAAGCTATAGTAAAATCACTGTGTTGCTGGGGTCTTGCTGTCACTACTTTCCCTGTTATACCATTTAAAGGAAAAAGGCTGGTTATTGCACTGCATTTCAGGAAAGATTTTGATAGTGATTCTTCACTGGAAAAGGTACCTTCCTGACCTCTGGAGTTAATGTTAGAGCCACAGGCAAATGAGTGGGCCATTAACTATACCCTGGCTTGAGGTTAAGCTAACTGTGGAAAATTACTAGATATGACATGAGAAATTGCTGACAAAAGTTACAGATAAGTCAAGAAAGGGTGGGTGGATCTCAAAGGCTGTACAGGAATTACCTGAGAAACAGCTAAATTCCATGGGCAGTTGGAGGGTAGCATTGAGAACCTTGAGGGGAGCATAGCACTGTAAGACCAACAGCACTGTGTATCCATAACATTACTACCATATGTGGCTGATACTATATCATAATGCTATGTGTGGATATGGGTATCATAAATCCAGGACCAGTAGGGACAAGTAATTAGAGATAGGTTGTTTATCTGGGAGAAGACTGGCACTGAGAACAAAAGATACAAGAATGTGAAGAACAACATCCAGATAATCCAAATTTTGTGGCCACTGTTGTCATAGGTTACCAGTTAGGCAACCTTGTGCTTAGTTTTCGTGGCTGAAACAGGTAAATAAACCATAAGAGCTAAACCTGCTTTTTTTTTTAGTCAGGAGCACTGGGGTGGAAGTGGTGGGGAACTGTTGCCTCTTAATAGCAGGTTTGCATCCAGAAAGAAGGAGCATCTTGATGTCACTATTCCAGTGCCTGTTACCTGCCATCAGCTACCCTTCACTTCATAAAAGTGAAACGTATTTCTGTGAAATGAATGTTAAGTGGTATCCTTTACTCAGTATATCCTGCTGCATCATTTAGGTATCTCCCAGCTGTGCATAAATTCAGCAACTGGCCAATCACTCCTTCTCCCCTGGCTCTGGCTTTCAGGCATTTATTTAGCCATAAATAAATGCCTGAAATCCATGCATTATAAGAAAAATCCAGCCATCTGATCTGCACTTATGGACTCCTGCACTACTAACAGGACTTCAGGCAAATATTACATGCCTGCAAGGAAAATGCTATAGAATATTTGCTTTCTGGACAATCAAAACAAAAGATGCCCGTGGTGTTGAATCTTTCCCAGGACCTCCAGTAAAAAAATGACTAGTTGTACTCCCTGACCTGCAGTATGCATTGCTCCTGTCTTGTGTACCATGTCCTTTCCACTTTGCCACATCTGAATCTATATTAATGTTTCACCCTATCAGTTTATTAGTTTACTTTTTACTTCTACTTTTACTTGTTGAGCCTGTCAGTACAGTGATAGGACAATGAGGAATCTCTTTACACTGAAAAAATGGAGATTTCAATTAGATATTAGGAAAAACATTTTTACTTTGAGGGTGGCTGAAGGCAGCTGAAGCTTGTTGCTCTCTTTGAAATGAAACTGAAACACTTTGCCCAGAGAAGTTGTGGATGCCTCAGCCCTGGTAGTGTTCAAGGCCAGGCTGGATGGGGCTCTGAACAACATGGTCTGTAAAAGGTGTCCATGTTCAAGGCAATGGGGATTAAACTAGATGCTCTTTAATGGCCAAAGACATTCTATGATTTTGCACAGCAGCCTTTACTGCAACCTCTTTTACTAGCTCTGGCTAAACCTTATGGTGTGTCAACAGCTTTGTCTAAACCACAGACATTTTATCATGGATTTCCAAGGTCACAACCTTAAACTCCAATCTTTTCTTCATTTCCACCTATGGCAGATCTTATTTGTTATCAAACTATACTCTCTGACTACTAATGATAATTAAGAAGTGAAATAGGGGCTATACCACAATGTGTAATTATTATTATTATTATTATTATTATTATTATTATTATTATTATTATTATTATTATTATTATTATTATAAAAATGAAAATTATTCTAACAATGACAACTTCATAAATAAAATTGTGTTTCTAGGTTGAACTTATATTCTGAAAAATGATTGGGAAATTCATAAGGTGGTACTCAAAATAGTCCTCAAATTTACTACAAGCATCTTTTGTAGAATAGCATAAAAATACTGTAAGAGGGTTCTGTAAGGAATGTGCATGTAGTATGGTGCTGTTATGTTTTTCCATATCCAATCCTAAATTACTTTTTTTACACAGGTTCAGTCCTAAAAGGAATTATGGGTATGGTTATCTTCAGCTATGAAGGCATAAAAATGAGTCTACTTCCTTTTCTGTAAAAATGAAAAGCAAGTATCTCCTCAAACATATGCATCAGAAAAGCTTGTGACTCCTCATTATTGAAGGAAATAATCCAGTAGAAAACAAGAGTAAGATTCTACATGCCAGTCAGTTATCCAGGTGTCAACATACATGTAGGTTGACTGTCTACCCAAAATTAAGGCAAATATGAGCACTTGGTTTGCTGCTTTTACTACTCACTTTACTTGTAGAATTACTACACACACCAGAGCTGTACCAAATCGAACCCAATGGCTACACTCACTATAAAATCTCAACAAAAACCATTGACTGAGAACAAATGATTTTGCACATTCCTTGAAGCAGACTGGTTTTGTAAGGTGACTGTTGTTAGCTAGTGTTGTTTTGTGAGGTAATGAACCTACAGAAATCTTGCTCTTATATTGTGGTTTTCAGAATGTGTATCCTTCCACAGGATTCACTTTAATTTCATTAAACTTTTAATGTAGCTGTAAAAGGCTGGGTATAATTTATTATAGTACAGATTAGACAGCATAGTTTTATTTTTTTGTTATGGACAGAGTAAATCTCATTGCTAACTCTAAGGGGTTTTTTTTCCTAGTTATTTAATCAGGCTCAGAATTTATTTTTTAGGCAAATGAAGTGAAAATATTGTCTTAAAATAATTTATATTTATTTTAATATATTTGCACTACATATATATTTAGTATGCCTACAGGCATATATTTGGACACAGGCTGTATGCCCAAGTAATGGTGCTGTCTGTTGATATGCCCTTCTAAGATCTTTAATAAATTATAATATCAAATAACTACTAAGATAAATAACAAGATTGAAGGAAAATATCTGCTACATATTCTTGGTTCATTTCCCTTATATAGAATATATGTAGCAAAATTGTTCTTAGGAAAGTTCATTATACAAAATCAATTGTTATTATCAAAATATCCACACCTGATATAACTTCAGTTGTAGTATTATATTCTTGTGGTCACCAGATGATGGTTAACCCCTCAAAATAAGCTGAAATTAGAAACTGTAGGACAATGTGCTTCCATGAAATGCACCATAAAATGTACAACTTTCTTTAAAGACTATCACTGAGTGATTTTTCTACTGCAAAATGCAGAAGTGAGGTTAGCAAGTTAAGGGCACTGCATCAAGAGCTGATTAATGGACTCTGAGAGAGTGAATGTGTGTCTGCCGTGCTAGAGCATAGACCATATGTTACACTATCACTTTCACTCCAACTGCATCTTCGCCGAGTGACAAGAATAATTTCTGACAAGCAAGGAATTCAACTAATACAAGAGATATCATCATTTGCAACAGCAGGATTGCTGAATGACCTGTGGCCCTAAGACTTACTCTTAGGCAACATACTAATAGTGACAGTGTTTGTCATCTCTGAAAGGAGCTGAAGAGAATGCCATTTAAAGCCAGTACTTCATAGTGCTGAGTGCAAGACTGAAATTAAGGTAGCTTCTTTTAGATAACTATGTTCATGGCAGATATCTAAGGGGTGCAATAAACAATGAAAATTCCTTCCACTGCAGAAAATATTGTTAGAGGAACTGTTAGAAATATACTACTTTTGGAACTAAATTACACATTCTAAGATGTCAATATGTTGTTTGAAGCAAGTAAGGTCTATTTACCCTATTTTGCATACAAACTCTTTGCTTCTCTTTTAAATCATACCAGTTGAAAGAATCAATTTTATTTGCAAATGTGAAGTTCTCCAGATAAGTTACTTTGTTGCCATAATGATTTCTTTCCCTAGTGACATAATATTCAATTTAACAAATCAAATTTAATTAGAAATTCTATGGTTTTTAAAACATTAAAAACTGAAGATTCAGTTCTCCTCACTGCAGTGAGGGCAGTCACTATGCTGTTTCAATATCTGAAACTGAAAGACACAGGAAATATATGATTTTGGGAACTGGTGTTTAGCTAAATTTAGAAACTATTTAGTGAATCCTAAAGCACTTGCATTAAGTTAACCCAATAGTTTGATTCTGATCATTTTGTAACATTAATCTGTACTGTATGCTTCACACAACTTAGCCTATTTAAAAGGTCAAAAAATCACACAAGACCTATGGCCTCTCTCAGGTTTATCTGGCTTATCATATTAAAAATATGAAAAACTAACTGGTCTTTCTACAGCCTCCTAAGCCATATCACATGTGCCTCAGCATATATTTTACATAGACTATATGATTCTAAAATTAGTGAGAATGCCATGGTTGGAACAGGACCTTTGGATTAGAATGAGAAGCATTTATTTATTACATGTTTTTGTACTCGTTTTGGCCACTAGACATCTTTATAAATATGCACAAAATTTTCAATGTCTCTGAAAAGGCATGTGCTAACTCAAATATTACAAATTTTGAAGAAGATACACATGGCCACTGCTTCCCTTTTGCCTCCTCTTTCTTGTCCCTGAATTTTGTGGGGTAAAAAATAAAGATTGTCTTTGTATCTGCAAAAGAAAAGTTCAGATCCAGAAATCATTTGTTACTGTTTTTATTGCTGAGAACTGAAGGAAGAGATATGGCAGAAGGGAAAAGAAAGTGGTCTACTGAAATTCTCCCTTCTGAGTTGAATGCCTGGGTTCCACATAATATGTAGTTGATGTTCCACCAAAGGGAAGCATAGCCTTCAGGGTGATAGGAAATTGTCAGCTGGCCAAGTATTCATTAAAAAGAAGAGAATCAGGGAGATTTAAGAGACAGACTGGAGAGAGGAAGGCATCTGCTCATGGCCAGCCAGAAGCCTCCATCTGTGTACCATCCTGGCTTTCTGAGTCTGCACTTGTCTCTACCATGTGTGAAGCCAGAGCAGAGCAGAACAGGTGCTATTCCCTGAACAGCTATAATGGCTATGATATATGAGATTTACCTCCCAAGCCAAGCTCTGCATGATTTGGAGAAGAAACTTTCACTATTTCTTTGTCAATTGCCATGCAGGGGACACCCTGGCAGACTGCAGTACCATTCCATGTGGCTTGCAATTTAGTGATTTCTGATCAACTAGAAAAACTTTCAATGCTGCATGACACCAAGATGGTTCAAGATATGACAGCCTCTGCTGAAATTCAGTACATCCATGGTGGATAAATTCCCCAAAGTATGTTTGAAGAGGTGGACTTCATATGTACTCCAATTCAGTCCCCATCTGTAAAAGAGAAAGTAACATTTCCCTGCTTAGCTCACAAGACCATACTTAGGATAAATTAAGCATTGTAATTCATGTTGCAATCAACAGTAAAGTGTTTCAGTGCCAGTCAATAAAGGCTGAATGAAACAGAATCCATAACCTCTGAAATCATTGACAATGCAGTGCTTAGGGAATGTTAAATGCTCAGAAAGTGCAGGATTAAAGCTCTGAGCAAGAAGCCAATTGCAGTGATTCCCAGACAAAGTTATAAGTAGAAAGTGTCTTCAATTTTGCCTGACCCTGGATTCCTTTCTGCTCTTTCTGAACTATACACACAGGACTGAGAAAACCACTTCTCCATAGAGCACTTGCCTTAAAGGTGGGAGACAGGCTACTTCTAAACCAAGTATCTAACCTGCAAGGCCCCATCTTCAACACATCAGAAACCTGGCTGTTGGAGCTATGGTGTCCAGCCTAACCAGTGGAAAATTTATATGGCTAATCAGCATTGCTGCAAGGCAGAATACATCAAAAGCTTTTGGAAATGGAACCTTTCCCTGGAATCTTTGTCCAAGGAAGAATAGGAATCATGCTCACCATTTTTCTTCTAGATGCCTGCTGACCCTTTCATGTCTGTTATTGCTAAGTCTTTTTTTTCAGAAAATGTGGTGTTTTCCAGGTCACATTTTATATCTTTAATAATCTAAATTAAATTGACAATAGTGCTGTCATATTTCTAGTCTGTACAAGAAATATTCTTCAAAAATGCTTTCCCTATTTAAATACCTGACATTAGATTTCATGAATACAGGATGCATAGAAAAATAGCTTATAGTGAGAGGAGATAGGAAAAAGTGTCTTTATATTTAAATTTCTATTATGGATATGTTCAGTGAAGCAGCAAGAAGGATCTTATTACTATACCAAAATGAAGAATTTCCTAAGAGAGTTCTCTAATTTCATATTAGCTTATTCTCCCTTCGAAACATGGTGATTACTACACTGAGTGATATATAAAAATGGGAGAAACAGCAGGCTTCATTGCTTTTAAAGGAGTCAGCATTACTGGTGTTTCAAGCTGAGAAAATAATTGTCAGCAATGATACTGAATAGGATAGGAAGTTTATATGTTTCATATTCACCTAGTATTTATGTACTGCACAACTTCTTTTCAGATGATCTGTATTTTCCTTGAATGAAAATAAGTTCTTTTTGTGTTTTGTCTTCAAAAACCAGCCTGTAGTTAGTTTTCATCTCATCTGTAATTCTGAGTTTCAGTGCCATCAGCTAAAGTAATAAACATTTCTGCCTCAAAGTGTGCTTTAAAGAGATCCTTCTCAAAATTCATACCTTTAATTTAGCAAAGTATTGTTTAGGGTTTAAATAAACCTTTGCCAGATTTGAGAAGTAGTCGGATGGATGAACTCCCAAACAATTCTTTGAAATTACAGAAACCAGAAGCTTTGCAGACAAAAAGAAAGGAAATATATGTAAAGCAGATACGTTACTTGAACAGAAAACTCACATATTCCCCAAGGCATGGCAAACATTACTTTATAGCTCATTTGTTCAATCTTTTCCAAATCCTAGAATAAACAAAAAGGTTGTTTGTAAGGCAGTTCATCTGAGTTTGTTCTTAGGAATGAAACATCTGAAAGAAAAAAAATTTCAGTCACTTGGAACAAAGTTAATTCAGCAGGGCTAAGGAGAAATCAAAATTTCTGTGAGACTTTATTTTTCTTTTTGCTTCAAATCAAGAGAAAACTTAGAACTATAAGAAGGGGTAAAACTAAAACACTGAAAAGTCTTGCTTTATTTATGACTACTATGATGCACTATAATTTTTAGCCATAAATCTTTAGTTTGTATAAAATATAGTTTGACTTGACAGCAGACAATGGGGAGTTTGGTATCCATGTGATCTAACTTTTGCTTAGGTGATACCTGTAAAAAAATACAATTTACCGTGGAGAAGAGGAAAATAAACAAAATCCCCATGGAACCATATAACCTGGAGAATGCTTATTTCCATTCAGCCACATATATCAGGAATATGTTTGTGTTGTAGTATGGTAAAGCAAAGAAGGATGTGTTCAAATGGGTATTTTTCATTATATTTTGTTTGGTTAAGACACTTATTTTAGGGGGAGATTTTTGCATTCTATGCTAAGTTATATTTTCCTACTAAAAGAACATTCTTTTTCAATTTTTATGATGGATGAAATAGCCTTCCTTACAACTTTAAAGGAACCTATTCTTTTTCACATCAAAAGAAATTGGAAGAATGACACACATTTTCTACAGGCAGCTGACAGTTGGCAAAATCCAGTCTGAGACCAGAAACATAGTTGCAAACATCTTGAACTGCTTGGAATTTCTTAAATTGCTCCAGTCACAAACAAGAGTAGCTGCACAGGAGTTTTGATCATATCAAATAAAGAAAGCAATTGCACAAACTTTTGTGCTGCCTGCCTTAATTTTTCTGCCTAACTATTCTATCTTAGTTATTTCTTACTAAAAGTATATATAGAATTACAGGTTTCATGGAAATGAAGAAATTTGATTAAAAATGAACACAATTCTGTTGTTACTTGCCTAATAAAGACAATATCAAATGCCTCAGAACAGCAACGGTCTGCATTTCTTTTGACCTTAAGCAATCTTATCAAATAGGAAAAGCTACTGTTCTTATTTGCACAAGTTTTAGAAAAGTGCAAGTGGTGACCTACAGAAAGTGCCTGGTATTACAGAATCAGATCAAGCTCATCATCATTAATGGACAGTTTTTATTGATTTCAGTTAGCTTTGCATCAGCATTACAGAATTTGCTTCCTCTCACCTTGTATGAGGTGAGGCCTCACCACTGAGGGTAACGTGGTGCAATTATGACTAGATTTTTGAAAAGTCTGAAATATTGTGTAAGCATATCGAAGTTAGTTTGTACCTTTGCTGCCTGCCTAAAAAGATAAAAGGGTCTTCAGTGGCAGGTATAAATAGCCAAGGTAATGGAAAATTAAACTATGTTACTGACTTTTTAGTTTAGCTTTGTTACCAGAAAAATTGCTTTGATTGTTTGTCTAATACTTCTCTTGTGATTTGAATTTCCTGGCCATGCCATTAATCATGGCCATTCAGATTGTGATTTTAATAGCATTTATTTCAGCTCTGTAAATTTATAAATCCGTTGGTTTTAAAGATTCCACACTGATAAGAACTATTAAGAAATTCAAGTGTTCTTTTAGTGGAATACAGATGAACATTCTGTTGCACATGTCTGCTTGTAGTGCCATGTATTGATCAGAGTTTCATTACAAGTTAAGGTCAAATCTTGACAGAGTAGTTTGGAAGGTATTTAGTGCCCTATATGCATTATTTTGAGTCACACACAGCATGACACAAGATAATTAAAATTTAATTGTTGGTTTATCACTCTCCAAAGTCAAGTAAACACCTACATTTTCTGTGTTCATGCTAGTTTGTATAATTAAGGTCAGTTTTGCAGTATTGCATTGAAAGCAGCTATTGTGGCTTGCAAAAAAAAAGTAGCCTTTAATATTCACTATTGAAAAATTATAGCAGCAAAATTGTGTTCTGAGACATCACATCAAGTCAGAAAAATTGCCTGTGAGATTTGCTGGATAATGATGTCCCAACGTTTGGCTGTTTCATAGGAAACCATTAAATCCTTCACAGTGAAGGAAATGTGTTTGTGATGTCTTCACAGAAATCCACCCTCACCATCATCACAACTTTCTGATTTTTTAAATTTCCTTATGAACTGAACCCAATAAAAAAAGGGATTTTTTTGGTGTTACATAAGATTTCTGATCTGAATAATTCTGATCTATGTATTTATACAAGACCAGATACTTCTTCTTTCTCATGTTGCTGTTTTTTGGATGTTCACCTGTAGAGCTTGTGACTGAAACAAGTTTTTGTACGGACTTTTGAATTATAAATGGAGAAGATCAATTTTCATCCTAACTTTTGAAGGCACACCACATATAAAGAAATCTGTAGTAAACCTAATCCTGTATCATCTTGCCATATTGGAACAAAATACTGTGAAACAAATTTTTTCTAATTTAGAGTGCTATTGAACTTTTCTAGATAATACCTACTCTTTCAGTGGATGTGAAATACATGAATGTTATTTCAGTTTGTGCCAGTCACATTGGCATGGAATAACTGCCTAGAGCAAAGAGTAGCTGGTCACGATGGAAACACTATTTCTGACTAAAAGTTTTCAAGATATGGAAATAATTTCTCATATAAAGTCTATATAAAAAAAGTAAATTGGGAGTAAAACAACCCCAATCATTGAATTGTTCCATCAGGTATTAAAAGTTTTGCTTCACATTTAGTTATTTACTTTCAATTGTTAAAATGTAATCAGTTTAAATCTTCAAATACAAAGTCATTTTTACAGTAAAACTGGGTGTTTTGTTTCAAAGAGGACAAAATAAAAGTTGTTTAAGTGAAAAATAGCAGCCTGCTATTCTGACAAGTTCTTAATTATTAATGATTCAGGCAGACCCCTTTGAAGGATGCTTAGTCACTGATAAAATCCAAAAAATTATTTCATGATTTTTTGAGAAGCGAGAATTATGTTAAAATTAATTTTGGTACTTGTTTGAGAAGAATGACTTTTTTTCCTGAAATAACACCAGTGTTATTTCACAGTGGAAATGGTGAATGTTAGACTGATATCTCTTTGCTAGTGCAGGGCATAACAATGTATCATCTGTATCTACTTTGCCATGGTATTGTAATGATTCATTATCACATACTCCTCCCTTTAACGTTTCACTGGCATCTTTGAAAAATGTGAAAAAACTGTAATTGGCCAGCTTTCCTCAGTGTTACAGTTAGTCTAGGAAGGTTTTGTGTCAGTCAATCAATTACTCTAGATCCTAAGTGAACAAATGCAATTCTACTTCCTGCAAAGCAGAGTTAAAAGCTTTCCCTTTTCCTGCTTGTAATTTTGTAATATTAATAAAAGGAGTGAGTAAAGTAATTTAAGTAAATTGCTTTTTTTTAAGATGTAATGTCCAAAGAGACCAAGGACCACACACATTAATGTCCTGATGAGAAACAACTTTCAACATTTATCACAATGTACTTGAGTCCTCAAGAGTCACAACTCAATAAAAAGCTACTTGTAATTCAGAAAATTGGCTGATGGGGCAGAATGCTGAACTTTTCTGTTTATGCTTCAGACTAAGGTCAGAAAGACCATCTAACATATAAACACCACAAAATATTTTTCAGAACAGTTTTATGTATCTTAGAGACACATCAACAAAGAAAAAGTAGAAAAAACCTATTTTAAATTTGAAGTCCATAGACAAAATGTTTTGGGCAATGCAAATTTTTGTATATTAACCAAACTTTACTCTGAGGTATAAAGCCATTGACTGTGTTTTATTGGGGAAAATGGCTTTATTTCCCCTACATACAACTCTCTAAATCCCTACAAAATTTCTGAATTGAATGCAAAAATTTACCTGTAGCTATGGTTCAATTCATGCTTTTCATTTTCAGTACTATAAAGCCCTATTATTCTATTCAGCTCCCACAATTAATTAAAATTGCAATGAATTTTTAATTATCTTTTTACATATATTATTCTTATATTTTCTTTTTCTAAATTGGAAAGGAAGAACGTATATATTTATCTGTTTATTACATGGAGAAATTTAGGAAATTATGGTGAAAAACTATTGATCCTATTCCAAACCAGAAGCAGCAAGAGACAAAAAGAAAGGAAATGAAAGAACCCAGAATGAGCATTATGTTCATACTGGATTGTTTATCTTTACAAAACATTGATAAAGATCCTAGCTCTAATGTTACAAGTACAAAAATATCCTTCAAGGTTCCAGATTTGTTTACATACAGTCCAGAAATACAATTCTAAAATCACTCTGATAAAATTTAGTAACATAGGAAAGAATATGACCTTAATTTCTTAATTTCATCATTGCAGAAATATTCTTGCAAAATTAATTAGAAATAGAAATTCTATTTCAGTTTTAATTAAAATAAAGAGCAGTAAATTACTCTGATGAAATGGTCCACAGGGAATAAAAGTGTTTGTTATTTGCCCCTTTACAACAGTGAGTAGAAAGTAAATACAAAATGCTACAAATTCCAAACAGAAGACTGAATTCTTAAATTAACAATCTTGGTGTAAGCGACAACCAAGAATGCAACTGCCATAACTTGTCTCCATTCTTTTAAGAACTTCCAAGTACCTTAAAACTTCATTTTCCATCCATTAGTCTTTCATGTCTGAAAAACCTCTTTCAGCTGTCTAACTACTTTGGCTTTGATAACTTGTAATCACTACAAGTTGCATTAAACTAACTGCTTTACATATAAATTCTCTAACATATTTGATTTGGTAAGGGTGAACACACCTTAGACAACTTTACAGTTTTACAGAGTTTTACAAGACCTACTTCTTCATGTTTCAGAAAAAGAGCTGTAGGATGCTGCCTCTCCCTTCAGAGATGAATTTTAGACAGCAGAGCAAACTTGGAGGATCTTTTAGGCTGTGGTTATGCCCAGTTCTGTCATGCATTTCACAGTTCCCCACATATTAGAAAGAAATAGATATGAGATTTTTTGCATATCAGTTTTTTTATGATGCTTTCTCAAAATGAGCTGTAATTCTATAGTTTAGATTATAAATCTATAATGTGTCATAGATGATAAGCTATGTCAAACAAGTAGGGTAATGCTACAAATATATGAAATATCATCACCTTTATTAACTTTGTCAACTTCATTTAAAATTAAATAAAAATAGTTTATTTGATACAAAATATAGAACTTTGTTCTGTTATCCTCATAGGATCCAAGGTTATTGATGGCATTTCTTGGATGGGTGAAATGATGTTTTCAGGCATATATTACAAATGCCTTTTTTTTTTTTTTTTTAATAGTGTAGTGCATCTCTAAATTACTCTCACCTTAGCACCTCTCCTGAAAATTTGGATGTGGTAATTATGAATTATAATTTATTTAAACTCTTAATGTCAGAGGGATCAAAGGCCATACAGCTTTCTACAAAGAAAGTTCCTCACTGGTTTATAGCACAAGACCTATGTGAGACCTGTGCTTTAATAGAGCAGCTCCTTGTGCCTGCCTGTCACTGTTAATGATGTGTAATTTATGGAAATAGTAGACAGTAATTTCTAATCAGGAAAGCTGCAGCTTATAATGCTGGAATATATCATATAGGATTGATGTCAGATTTATAAAAAATGAAATTGACAGGTGAACAACACCTATCAACAGCTGTAAGACAAGACTTTAGAAAAGCAATCAGTATATTCCCTAACTCATTTAAAACATTTGATCCTATTATTTTTAATAATTATTTATTAATAAATGTAGATCTAATAATTCTAGAATGACAGAACATTCAGTAAGTTAATTCTTTACATTATGTTTCAATACATAATAATTTCTATTTTAGTATTTTAATTTTTAATATATGAACTATGTACCAACTTAGAGTAGGTACTTATAGCAGGTGGAAAGGAAAGGTCTCTGGATTTTTATTATAGCATTACTATTCATAATTACATGGATTTTCTGTGACAGTTGTATGGATAGAAGTTCATTTTGAAATCATAAGGATAGGTGTCTGAATTGCCACTGATATTATTCCTTAAGCTTCATGAAATTGTTTTATAAACACAAGAATGTGAACATAACTATGCAGTGTCATCTGCTCTTCCATTTTATCCAAATAGGTTATCTGATGGTGACTTTTTTACAAGTCAAAGTAATTGGGAGACATTGTGTTTTGACATTAAAATCCTGCTTCAGCTGCTCTTACTTCTTCAGAGTAAAAAGTTTCTTATGAACTAGGTTACTCATCAAATTTCTAATCTTCTTTTCTTTACTATTCCTTCACCAACGTTATAAAAAAATATCTGAGTACCATCATAGGGGTGGGATGTGAGAAAGGTTATATTCCTCTCAACAGTGTATGTTGGATAGAGATAGACAATACCTTAAACCATCTCTAGTTCTGAATTTGACCACAGTACAGAAATGTCTAGGAATATAAAGAATTTATCAGGCGTTTTTGCTGTGTTTGCTAAATGTCTGCTATTTAGAAATATCCATATATGTTTGTGTGCAGTTTGAAATTTGTATGAATCTGCATGGAAAATGACTGAAGTAAAACTACCTTCTAGCTTACCATAAACTCTTCATGTAGATTATGTCTATCATATTACTACATATTCAGGATCAACATATGCACTCAAACTGTGCTAAATATGGTAAGTAATTTTAAAATTAATCATGACAGTCATTATCATTTTGGGCTACACTGAAAAGGCAACAAATGTCTTCTTCACTGATGACAGTGGAATAGACAAAATATGGCACTGATGGAATGGAGCAGATTGTTCAAGCAGCTTGACTGATTGACTGTATCAGACATCACTAGTCTGGAATAATCTGCAGAATCAACACCAGCTGAAAGGAATTCCACTATTCATCTGGTTTCTGTAGAGATCAGCTGCTTCATGGCAGACTCTGAAGCTTTTGAAAGTTTAAATAGAGAGGGTGATACTCATAATGAGGCATATATATTTGTTAAGATGAAATAAACCCCACAAATCTTTTATGTGTTTTTGTTCTTCCTGTTCTTATTAGCTTGCCTGCTTCTGGGAAATGTAAATTGGCTTTATAACCAAGCATTGAGGGATTGGGAGAGTCTTAGGAAGACAAAGCTGGATACCTTTTGGATAATGTGCTTTTGTCACAATACAGGGGTAAACTGGATAGAGGTCTGTGACTTCTAATAACGCATCTAGCAAGGTAATGTTATATTCCATCTGGTCCTGGAATATCTTAGCATAGCTGTTTTTATGTTTGGTTACTTGGAGTGCTTTCTTATATCCTTTTAATCTTCACATAGTTCTGTCTTCTAATTCTTGTGTGTTTGCCTGATGTCCAAGGGCCATGAATAAGAGTGGCTGTAACTTATATTTAAGTGCCCTGAACCCATGAATAAATTTTTGTTATAGTCTTCGATGGGACAAATAGAAATAGGAATGTAACCTAATAGGAATGTAACATAAATGTATTGCATCAGTAGATCATTCTTTTTTCTCTGCTGCTAATATCATATTCAAAATCTATACCAATACTGGAGATGCAGATAGTGAGTTAGCATATTATTCTTGGGTTGTAACAAAATCGATAGAAACTTGCTGACTTGAATGAGCAAAGCATCAAATCTGCAATGAATGTCTCTAGAGGCTTAAAAAAAACCCCCTTGAACTTTCATTACAGAAGCTCTGTTTTAAAACATGTACTAAAAAATAAAGCATTCTACTTTTTGTAGATTGATAATCTTCTGTAAGTTTTCAGATGAACAGCAAATTGTACCAATGAAAGGCAATTTGTAAGGGTGAAGCAAGAGGGGAAAGGTTTCATAGCACTAACTAGCAATTGTTTAGATCAATAAATAACCAGACATCAAATATAGGAATATGTCCAAGATATCTTAGGTAATGAATTTCTTTACTGATTAAATTCCTTCGGGACTAATTTCAGGTAGTCATACAATGTATGCCAAAACTTCTACTTAGCATATTTTGTTCTGAGATAATAACTCCTGATTTAATATCTGGGCATGTTTTATTTTCCCTGAAGCTGAAGAAGAGTAGGATTATTCCAGCAGGAAGTTGTAATGCTTGGGAATATCTCAGGTTCTGAGCTCTGATTTATATTAGGTTTTATCTGGTGCCCACCTTCAGGAGGATATTTCTATGGTTTTGCTGGTTTTTAATATCTGCCAAAGAGCAAATGACAGATATGTCTTCTCTGGACTAAGCCATCAATCAGAAGTGCAGTGCTGTTGGACCTGTAATAGTCTAGGGATATAAGTGACGTAAATTTCCAGAGGGAGATAATATCTTTAATAAAATGATGGGGAAATAGATTTTTTGAGGAAAAACGGCCATAAAATATTTTGGTCTCAGAGTGAATAACTGCCTGTTTCTACCTCTTTCTCATAATGTCAGGGATTTTATCATCTCTTGCCACTATTCTCCTCCATTAACTAGCCTATTTTCTGAAAGTATCTGTTTACTTAATGAAATTGAATTGAAGGTGTTTGTACCAATGTACTTTATTTGGAACTGAGTATATTTTAGACATCTACTAAGAATTCCTTCCTTTTTTCAAGCTATTCCAATTGGTCCAATAAACTGTGCTACTTGTCCCTAAGAAATCTGCTTATTAACCAACAAGATTGGTAAGTGATTGTTAGTCTCTTTGGTGGAGGAATTCATACCTCACTTGTACTTTTCACTGTACTGAAAACCCCTGTGTGAGCTTCTGTACTCAGTAAGATGACCTTCATGCAAAAGAATCAGTTAAACTGGAGATTCTATTTGTTTTTATTTTCTTATTAGTCTTTTAAGTTAAAGAAGCTTCACCTACCTTAGATTACACCTAGTTTATGACATAGCTAATGAGAATGGAATAGCAGTGTATGCAAGGCATTTTTGTTTAGTATGCAAAATCATTATCTCAGCCTTCAAGGACCTTGTTAATATGTAATCTATCTACAGTTATGCAGATGAGGTAGTGCACTGAGACATTCCTGTTCACTATTTTGTAATCTGTGACAGATTTTTGTCATAAGAACTGTTTAGAAAATATAGTGAAGAACACATTAATATGTTGATACAATTGAACTTATATGATGTTAGCAGAAAGGAATATATGTGGGAGTCATTAAATGGCTTGTGCACAAGTTAGAAGAATTATGGCTGTCTTAAAATGCCACCCATTGTTATAAGTAATTTCTCATTCAAATATAACTGATTCTGATGACTTTGAAATATCTCCTAGTCCAAACAGCTATGTGCAAAGATACTTGTGTTTTTATCACTTGTTGTTAGATATTTTGTATATTAGTTAGAATTAATCAGAAGAAAGTATTCTCTTAGTAAATATTTTTTTAGTCTAGCTTGCCAGGGAAATTGCTAACAGAGACAAAAGCTAGTGCTTAGACTGGCACGTAGTGATAGAGAAGCCTACGAGCAGCCTCTGTGGGCTTAATATGAAACAATACTTTCAGATGTGATAAATTATGGTCAGGAGTTCTCCAGAACTGAAGAGAACATGACCTGCCCTTATAGTGGCATATGAATGAGATTAGAGAAGGAAGAGCTCTTGATAACTTTTTATTACTCTGTATTTTCATTGTGTGACAGCACAACAGGGAGAATAACTTCGGCAGTGCTTCCACTTGCACTGCTAAAGGAAAGAGGGGCAAGAAGCCACCAGACCTTTCTGCTCCCAGCCTCTTTCACTGATGTAATTGAAAAGCACATGACCTTCAAAGACAAAGAGGACTGAGGTATAGAGCTGGGTTGCAAATACCATTCACTCAAGGAAGATCATGAGAGTGCAAACATTTAAAAATTGCATTATGTTAGAAAGGTATTTCAAGGGTAGATGTAGCATTAATAGCAGCTGTATAAGCAGTTAAAACAGCAAGGCTATCAAAAAGGGATTGGTTATATTTGAAATGTAGCTATTTCAATGACTATCTGAAAGTTATTTTGGAAACACCATGTTTATTCAACAAAAGAGTGCTTTGTTAGGCAGTAACCAACCCAGTTCCTTGGTGAATAAACTTCAAGAAAATTACCTTGTTGTGAAAGTTGTCTTATGGAAAAATGTGGTAATGGTCTTCATATAACAGGACAGCAAATATTTGTGTTGATAACTTTTCCTGCTGCTTTAAGAAGCATTACAAAGATCTAGTTAGAAGTCAGAAAGTCTTTGCCATTATAAAATCTGAACTGAGAAACCATCTGGGAAGAACACAGCATAGTCTAGGCTGGAGTGACAAAGCAGCTGTTCTGGACTCTGTGCACAGTGTGAATGGTTTGAAAACACTACAAGGAAAAAATAAAAAGATACTTTAGAGCTGAGTTTTCTATAAGTGTATATAAATGTTCATGCAGAAAAAAAAGTCACTCTGTTTCTTTAAAGACTGTCATTCAACATCCCTGGAGCACAAATAGAATCATGGTGAGAGTTGGTTTCCATTTTTTTTTCTTTTCTGTAATGCCCCATGGCCCAAAACCCACATTTTGAAATAAGTGATTGTACAAGCAAAAACTTATTTGAAAGTTCTAGAAAAAATAAAAAAAGGAAAATTAAACTAAAATATTATCAAAATCATTATATTTTTGGTCAGAGTAATATTTTTTTCACATTTAAAAAGCATGGAAATGTCATGGAAATTAAAAAATATTTTAGACAGTGTGACAGAGATTGTCACCCCATTTTTTAATGGTCCAGACTACTGACATGTTTAACTATTGCCAGGCATAGATTTCAGGCTTTCAGAGATATAGAGCAACCTTCTCACTCCTTGCCTCTCTAGATGTGCAGTCTTTGTACAGTCTGCTTTTTGGCAAGTGCCATCTCATTGTTCTGTAAGGTTTGGCTGTAGGTCCAAAGAAAAGGTTTCTGATTGCATCAAGACTTACAGATAGAGATAAGCACATGTTACAAGGTCAGTCCCCATCCAGAACACAAATCAGCTGGAGTACAGCATGGCCCATCTAGATTACTTTTAGTAATCCACATTACATGTAGATTACTTTGGGAGGTAGCCTGCTGAATGATAGTAGGTGAATGGTAGGTGAATGATGTGTTCCAGGTTTAACCTCACTAGAGTGGCAGATCATACCCTTTCAGCTTCTCCGAAATTTTAGAATCACCATTTGCAATAACTTAGATTTTCCCTTAAATTTTCCTGCATTTTAGAATATCATCCTTCTCTCTGTAAAGCAGACAACCTCTTCTCTTCCAAAAAAAAAAATATTCTTCATATTTTGTTCAGTCATCCTTAGTGTGCTGCTCTCTCTGCCCTTGCTACTTTAATCTTATTGCACTCCCAGGACAAGCCCTCATAGCTTTGTAGAAAGGGGCTAAATGCTGTTTCACATGCCAGGCTGCAAGTTCACATGCTTTCTAATTTACTGCTGACAAGTATTATTTTCCCATTTGACAGCAGATGTCCTGTCAAAAGTCTGTGACAGCCAATAGGCTAAGAAATGTTGCTTCCCAGTAAAACAAAAACAAAATAACAGCCAGTTTTGTCACGGTATTTATTGAGTTCACCAGAGAGGTAACTGAATGGAACTAAAGAACCAGTACATCCAGGAGATATCAGTTTAGGATGATTATTTTAAGAGATCTTTCTTTTACCCTTTTTTTT
>VZRH01002296.1:2710628-2814684 GCA_013397555.1 Urocynchramus pylzowi | reverse complement strand
TTTTAATTTGCAACACTTATGCAAATTATCTGCAGCTCCCATTAGCATAAAACTGACTGGTTCTTTCTTTAGTATCTAAGCAGAGTGCCTATAACTCATTGGTATAGAGGATAACTGACCTTGGCACTCCACACATGCTGTGCAAGAGCATATACCATTGAAAAACTAGGAATTTCAAAAAATGAGATGACTGATTTATTTTCTGGAAAACTCTATTTTTACATCCTGTGTGCGTGCATTTAACAAACTTCAAAGAGGCCCTCTTTTGTCTTGACATGACATGACAAGAGCTGAAGAACATTGTTTTCTCTGTTGGACTTGTCCTCTGCTTTGCTGTCAAGAGGATATAATACCAGTGATTATGGCCTGGGTTGTAGCCAAAAGTGAACTGGATTATACTTTATAAAAGTTTTCTGCTATATACAAATTTCCCTTGTACAGTGAACGATTCAAGTTAAAGAAAATGCTTCCTTCATCAATCTATTTTTTGTGAATTACCATATTTCATAATCTGTTCTATGCAGTATTTAGGTTCTGCTATGGATTTACACCTATTAATAATTCCTCCCGTAAATGTCACTGAGACTCTAATTTCAGGCTGGTATAAATATCTAGATTTTCATCACAAACTGAGCACAAGCTAGTGTCTATAGCACTGGTAAATGAACCAGATAAGGAAGAAAATGTTAACTCAAGGAATTACTAGTATAGTAATTAATCAGGCCAAGAGCAAGCTAAACCATTTGGATATAATCTTTACTTGATTACTAATGAACAAAATATTGCATAGAATCATAGAATATACTGAATTTTAAGGAACCCATCAAGAACAAATTCTTGCCCTGCACAGGACACCCCTAGAGTCACTCCATGTGTCTGAGAGTGTTGTGCTACATATTGTAGCGCATCGCATCATCAATTTTCCTATTTAAACTCCTGAGTTAGGGGTTTAAAACAGTTCTGTCTCAGAGAGAAAATCCATTAGTTTAATACTGCTTTATTAATGTGTGAATGTGCTGTTATTGCCAAGGCCAAAAGTAGCAAAGGCACCATCAATTTTTGTTTCTCCCCAGCCCTCTTTCTCTCTTCACAGCACCATACCCAAGGATCACCCAATGCTTAATGAACTCTGTCAGGCTGGTGCTGTGGCCACTTCCCTGGGGAGCCTTTTCCAGTGCCCAGCCACCCTCTGAGTGAAGAACCTTTTCCTGATATCCAACCTAAACCTCCTCTGACTCAGTTTCATGCAGTTTCCTCTAGTCCTGTCAGTCCTGTCACTGGTCATGAGAGTGAAAAGGTCAGTACCTGCCCTCCTCTTGCCCNCCCAGGACAGGGTTGTCCCTCCTGGCTGCCAGGGCACTGCTGGCTCATGTTCAAACTTCCATTGACCAGGACCCCCAGGTCCCTTTCTGCAGTGCTGCTTTCCAGCCTTTCATTCCCCAGTCTGTACATACATCCAGGGTTGCCCTGTCCCAGGTGTAGAATCCAGCTCTTGCCTTTGTTAAACTTCATACAGTTGGTGATTGCCCATCTCTTATTTGGTGATTGCCCATCTTTTATTTGTCAAGGTCTCTCTGTGGGGCCTCTCTGCAGTCAAGGGAGTTGGCAGCTCCTCACAATTTGTTGTCCTTTGCAAACTTAGTATTTGTTTCAAGTCCTGCATACAAGTCATTAATGAAGATGTTGAAAAGAACTGGTCTGAGGATGGAGCCCTATTTTCTAGGATAGCATTTAAAGTCAGCTTCAGATAGGAGAATACCAGTGATGAAATTTATATTCAAAAGATATTTTTGTTTACTAATATTTTGAAGATGAGATTGTACTCATTAATATAGAACAGATAAAATAAATCTTTCGAGAACTAATATGCTTTGGGATTGATGAATTGGCAACAATTAATACTCAAACACACTGTAATAAAATGTTCATGAAGTTTATTATTTGCCATTCTTATCAACTAATTAAAAACATCTTCAGGGTTCGATGTGCAATAAATGGGTTGGAAAGAAAGACAGAATGGATTTAAGCACATTTTCTCCCTTTGAATATTACAATGACTGTTGACTCATGGCACATTAATTCATGCTATAGAAAAGAGAACTAAGATTAGAAAAAGAGCTATACACTATAGTGTGAACTCTGGGTATATAAGCACTCTAGCTGTAAGTTAAATTTAAATGTTGAAATATAATTATAATGTGCTGAATTATACTTCTAAAGTGGAGGCCATGTGAAACTACTTGGTGTCACAAGCTAGCATCAAAAAGAAAGAGTTTATTCTGCTTCCTCTCAGCAAAGCTGAGAGACTACAACCCATTCTCTTTCCCACTTTTGTAAAAGGCTAATGAGCTCAGAAAAAATTTCCTATCCACGGAGCTCTAATCATGTATTTGGGAACTACTTTCTGTGGAGACCCTTGCCAAGTAAAAGAAGTATATTCAGGGCAAGCTTTCCATTGACCTTTAGAGTAAATCAATAGAAACGTGCAAGACAGAATAGAAGAATAAGATATAAATGAGTAACAACATATGTTACTTCATCTAAATCACTATGAGTCAAGGCATGCACATATTCATAGAATAGAATCTATCCTAGAATGGCCTGTGTTGCAATGGACATTAAAAACCACCTAGTTACAAATCAACCCCCCTGCCATGGTGAGGGACACCTTTCACTACACTAGGCTGCTCAAAGCTCCATTGAACATGGCCTTGGACATTTCCAGGGAGGGGGTATCCACAAATTCTCGGGGCAACCTCTTCCAGTGCCACACCACTGTCACAGTAAAGAATTTCTTCCTAATATAGAATCCAAACCTACTCTCAGTTTGAATCCATTCCTTGTTCTCTCATTACATGCTCTTGTAAATAGTCTCTCTTCATCTTTCTTTTGGGCTCCCTTTTGGTACTGGAAATCTGCAATTAGCTTACTCAAAAGCCTTCTCTTTTCCAGGCAGAACAACCCCAGTATGCTCAGCCTTTCCTCATAGGAGAGGTGCTCCTCCCTGTAATCAACTTGGTGGCCTCCCCTGGACTCACTCCAACAGGTCCATGTCCCTCCTGTGCTGGCCCCCAGAGCTGGCTGCAGCCCCCCAGGTGGGCTCTCAGCAGAGCAGAGCAGAGCAGAGGGGCAGAATCACCTCCCTGCCCTGCTGCCCACGGGGCTCTGGCTGCAGCCAGGACACCTTTGGCTCTCTGGGCTGGGAGTGCCCATGGCTGGGTCATGTCCAGATACTCCTCAGCAGGGCTGCTCTGGATCTGTGCATCCCTCAGCCTGTGTTGATACCAAGAGTTGCCCCAGTAGCCTCCTGATATTGCTTCCATTTCTGAAATTAATGTCTCATGTGAACTTAGCTGAACCTAGGTAAGGAATGAGGATTCAGTACACCTATTAAGCTATACCTATACTAGGGGAGTGAGGCTTAAACAAGCAAATTGCCTGCTTGTAGGGAATTATTATCCAAAAAGTTTGCCACTATCTTGCTTATTTATGAAATATTCTTTTTTCTTAGTTGAAATATTGGTCAAAAGTAATGGCTATTGATGAAATATAAGAATAATGTTATGTGGCAATGTGTATTTAAGTAATTTTTTAAAATTTGTTCTGATACAGAAAAGAATGTTTTCATGCAGGAACAAATAAGACTGAGATACTTAGAAAATATGTAAATGGATTAAAGTTCATTTTGTGGAATAGCTCTTAAAAATACTCCCAAAGTTAGGTTTCTCCTTTGATTCTCAAAGAAGTGTAGGGCATTGCTTTCATTTATAAAACACCCAAAACATCATATTTACTTTTCAGTGCATGATTAAAGAAACTTGAGGCATTTTGTAATAACTTTAGTGAGACTTGTGAGACACAAACCAAGAAGTGACCGCTGTCAGTAGATGCTCATTTTTTCTCAATTTTATAAGCAGCGTGGTACAGACAACACTTTTAAATATCACCAACTCCTATTTCCAGAAGGTCATACAGACTTTTCTTTTACTCTTTTTAGGGAAAACAAGTTTCAAGTAGATCTCTAGTGTACTTGTTACAGTCCATTTTATCTGTCCTATTTATTCTCCAAGTGTGGGAGGAATGGAAGACAGGAATGTATACAAGAGGCATAGTAAATTAGGGATTACTACCCATAATCTCACCCTCCAAAAAAATTGTGATGTCATGTCCCTAAATGTTTGGGCTGGATTAGATTATCACACTGCTCATACTTTCCTTCCTAATAAAAACAGGCAGAGGATGTAATTAAGTTCTAAGGACAATAACTGGCAAATATAAAAATAGAGGCAATTCAAAAGATACATTGAACAGGTTTGATGTATGCATTTTAATGAAGATAAACTTAGATGACGAGAATTTCGAGATTCTTTGATTCTACTTTTTAATAATAATAAAAAATCTGTTACCTGAACTAGTCCAGTAGTTACAAAAAGAATGTGAGTATGAAAAGGTTTATAAGGTCAAAATACCCTTCTGGAGATATTACCATAATGCTGAAAGGGTCATTAAAAAAAAGGGATAAAAGGGGAAATGAATCAGAACTCAAAGGCAAAGTCTGAAAGCTTGTTTCATTTCTTAGATTTTTTTAACTCAGAAAGAAATTAATTATCTTCAAACAGTGGGAAAGGCATTAAACAAGTTAAAAATTTCAAGGATAAGGAGCTGTACTAGCATACAGGGAGAATATCAACTTTATATCAGCTTTACATAAAAAAAATAGTGAGGGAGCAGAGGGAGCAGGAATTAACATGATTGAATACTAAGGGTCTCTCTTGAATGCTGGATGAGTAGCACAGTGTGAACCATTAGAAAGTCTGTCCTTATTGAGCTACTGTACAAAAATGCTCAAGAGAGAAATGTTCACTAGAATAGAAATGAACACATGCTGAAAGATGGTAACTGGCCCTGATAATCACTGCATCCTTATACTGTGTGGCAATGCTTTTGGTCATGTAATTACATTTACAATGTTACATATTCTGTTCACCCTGGAGAAAATGATATTGCAAACCACAATAGCTTTGTTTCAGAAAAGGACAGTGGGATAAATCCTGATAATGACTACACAACTATAAATATATAAGGTACATCCTGTGTGTCAGGGCTCTCAATTGTTCATTGCTGGATTACAATACAAAACATGACATTTATTTGTTAAACTGATGTGGAAAACTTGAGACATATATGAAATTTTACAGATCAAAATGAGAATCAGCAAAGCTCACAACATTTACCTAACCCAACATTTCAAGTTCTAGCTTACTCTTCCAAACTATTCAGTTAGAACAATATATATCATATGCTTGACAGTAAAGGGATGATCATTCCACAGCATGTTACAGAACAGAGCAGTTGTTGGATTTTTGATACTGCCATCATCGATGTATGTGCTTGGCATTATTGGCAAGCTTAGAGGGTATGATAGACTCCAAGCTTTTCAAAACTGTCTACATGCTGTCTTACAAGGTCTGACTCCAAAAGGCTGAACATGCAGCCAGAATAATTGTGTCTACTATATTTATTAATAAGAAAATTGGCAAGAGGTCTTCATCATACAGCTTATATCATGACAGATGTTTTCCATGATGAGTAAAAAGCATTTCCTGCCCTTTAATATTTCTTGCTCCAGCTTTATGATCTTAATGACTCAGCCATTCCATAATTCCCTGGAACCATGAAACAAGTTAGATTCCCACATTTGCCATCTACTAGGTCAGGAATAAATAAAATCTTCCACTCACCTGGGAGTTTTTTGATGAGCCACTTGATTGATTTGAAGGTAGTGAACAACATTGAATTAAAACAATGAAAGAGCCTCCTTCATGAAATGCTCTTCAAAGGAACATCTCTGAAAATAAAATATCCTTTTCTTCAAATTAACATCAAGCATGACTTAGAAAATGAGCTAGATATCAATTTGTGTATTTTACTTTAAATGCACCTAGAAGACTGTATCTATGGCATCTAAAGCCACAACTGAAACACCCAGTCAGTAATACTCTGCCAATCCCTGCAGAAGCTCCTACCAGGGTACTGAAAGGTCTACAGGCAGGAAGGAAAGCCAGAGGATTGTAGACAAACCTTTGGTGAGTCACAATCCCAGGAAGTGAATTTTGTCTACTGTGTAGACTCCAGTCACTGTTTGCTCTAGACTGTGATCAAGTTAGAGAAACCTGATGACTTCTATAACCCTCATGCATGACTTCATATGCTAATAGAGGCTTATACTACTGAAAGGTCATCATTGTGGGATTCTACAACTCCTTGGTTTTCTTTCTGTGCAATGTTTGAGTAAGAAAGGCTGGGGTTTTTTAGCAGCCATTTTTATCAGTGTGTTTCTGATAAAAAAATTGGCATTGGTTTTCAAATCCATATAATAATGAAAAGTTTCTTCATGCTCTTTATTTTAAGATCTAGAAATAAATTCTTCTTCTCTGTTGGAACAACCACAAAATAATGTTAATTAACAAATGGCAATGTTAAAGCTTGCAATGTTGATCATTGTATATTGAGTGCATCACTTGAGCAGTTGTTAATATCAGTGATGATCATGTGTAAAAAAGGAAAAGAAACCATCCAATTTAATGGTTCTGCAAGAAAATAATTTTTAAGTAGAACAAGACTAAAATAGGCACTGGAGAGTTTTTTGTTTGTTTTTTTAGTATTTACAAAAATAACTTTAACTAGAATAAAATTCACAAGTATCTGCTGAACAAGATGAGATGAGAAATTATGAATGCTGTAAATTGGACATTCTGAATGCAACTAATTTAATGAGACCATTAGTGAAACTCCAATTAGATGCAGCATTATTATATTGCTCTAACATAAATATGGTTGATTTAAAAATTCTTTTTCTCAGAGACTGGATATAAGTGTAAATTAGAACACTTGTCCTCTGCTACAGTAGGTTTTTTTAATAATAATAGATATTTATATTAGAAATTAAAATATAACATGTAGACTGTTATATACTCTTATTATTAAAGTCAGTACCTGACTCAAAAGCCAGCTCATAAAAATCTGATAACATAATATCCAATGTAGTATCTATACATGAATTTGAGAGCCAATATTATGTAATGTAACATAATATGATTGTCCTTACTAACTTCACCAGATGGAAGCATTGTCTACATAAACGTATTTTTAAAATTAGTCTTCAACTGTATTTTTATTGAACTCTTACTGACCAGGGGAAAATTGCATCATTGTATGCCCCACTTTCATTGTGGTATTGAATCAAACCACCATTGTCTCTACATTTCTATTACTTGCAGTGTCATGCAATATGATAGAATGTCAATATCACCAGAATATCAACTCTGGAGTTCACAGTAACAAGGTTGTTTAGCAGAAGAAAAGCAAGAAGTGTTAGAAAGTTCAGGACATATTTCAATTCTCACTGGCTTAAAGCATTTCCTCTTGAGCCTATGCAATTTTTGCAATTTAAACAAAAGCTATTTTATTTACTTTTTAAGTGGTAAAAGGAATGAAGAAATATTTCTATCTACCTAACATGCATTTATACTCCCCTGCTACTTCACTGAAGCAACTCTAGGCTTTCCTGATCTGCTGCCAGTAGAAACAACTGTGCAGTTCTTCACTCTTTCTTGCAGAATTGTCTGATATTGCTTTGCAACATCCCTAAATAGATGGTGAAGTTTACTGAAAAAATTCTATCAAACTTTAAAATGTGACTGAGCTGGCCTAAAAGTCTGCCTACACAAAAAATATTTTTCTTTTTCCTTTTAAACGTTCTTTTTGACAAAACAAACAAGAAATAATCTTTTTCCTGAAGAATTTGGTTGTCCTTACCTCAACAACAGTATTTTTCTCAATTAGTGGCATGCCTATTATCCTATTAGGCTAATCAGACAATGTAAAATTATTCTTTTAGATCTAACAGAGATATCTGTTAATATCTGATAATTCCCTCAAAATTAGAAATGCTCATACTATCACTTTTACTAGTTCTACTAGTTTTTACTAGTTTTACTACTTCTACTGTTTTTTTAACTTTTTACTAGTAATATAATTTCTTATTAGCCAATCAGTTTTTCTTTTAATTTTTCAAAATTTTTCTGAAAGATTTTAAATATTGAGCGAGAGGGATGAATTCTCAGTTTTCATCTCTTATTTTGTCATGTGGGAATTATCATTGCAGGCTTAATAACCAAGTGGAAAACCAGGAATTTACAGGATTTGAACCTTCAGCTTTTTCACTGTGAATAGCCTTTTGGAGTCCAGTGGTAATTTATGATATATAAATTTCAGTGTTCATGTCAATATGGAGCTAGGGTTATGGCTACATACACAAGTTACAGCATTGCAAACTAGAATGCAGAATAATAATGCATATTCATTCCTTTGAAATGTTTGTTCACATAAATGCATTTGCTACAGCCTGCACTGGGATATAAACTATCATTTAGCATGGACTAGAAACATGAAATGGTTAATGTTGATCTGACAAGACATACTGAAGAAACAACTTTACAGCTCTCTATTGAAAAGGTATGGCATTGAATAACACTCATGTCAGCAGCACTTAAAAGTAATACAGAAATATTCAATGAGTTGTTGTTTTTTTTTTTAATCCACCACAATTATCAGTAAAATGCATATGTAATGCTGAATATTTGAGGGAGATTTTTAATAGAAAATGTTTCTGAAGTTACGACCAAAATAATGAAAAAATAATTTTTTGGTTCTTTTTAAGGGCTAAAGAAAAGAATTCTACATAATTCCAGACACCTCAAACTCAAAACGTGGTAAAAACCTACGTTTCCCCTTACAGTTTCCCCTTACAGTAAAAGAAAGCTTTCTGACACAAATTATACTCAAACAAAAGGTTCCTTAATCTCTGCCAGTTTCTCAAAGGAAAAGAGTTTCAGCAGTGACTGCTCAAGCTCATTTTTTAAGAAACTTTCGTTTCAGAAAAAAAAATATTAGAAAAAAAAAACCAAAAAGCTCTACAGAATTTCTAGAGGAAAAACATCTCTGATAACTCAGGCCTTATATTGCTGGAATATAGATGACACTGAGAAAGATGGTTAGATAGGTACACAAAAATTTGTCTCCTTGATAAATCTTGCAACACAAACCAACAAAACCTTGTCCCTCTTGACAAGTTGTTACTGTACCTATGACATATAGGAGGTGATGCTGTTTTAAGTCATAGGTCTAATCAAGCATCCTGTCACTGATTCAACCAAAAGAGGGTGTTCAGAGAAGGGTGCATAGAAAGGAGGAAGGATGTGCAAAGCATCGCCAAGGTTCTCTTCTAGTCACCAGTTGTCTGAACTGCAGGAAATGTGTGTGGTTTGGGCACACTTTGGGTTCAGAAAACCTCAGTCACTCCCTTCTCTGTGGACATGTCTAAGCAGTGTGACTGTTGGAATCCACAGCAGGCACTTGCAATGTGGTCTTCTGAGGCAGGAATGTAGCACAACACTGGTGCCACATAGTCCAGTAGAGAGCAATGTTGCCTTCAGGTGATGATGAATAAGATAATGATATATATGATGGTTCTCATCAAATGTGGCCACTACCAAAGCTGGGACACTATTTTTGTGATATTATTTTTTTTTTTGATTCATCGTGATCATAATTTGAAAAAGTAAAGCATTTCCATTGCAATAATTTAAGGTTGTAAACAAGCATTTAGGCAAATGTAGAATTCTGCACTTACAAAAGCTTATGTTTATACTTATTAATGATATCTTCCATTCACGTCATGTTCTATACATTAATTACTTCAGTAAGAAAAGTTCAAGGGTCCCTAATCTTTTTCACTGTAGGCAGTAAAAGTTTTTTTACTATTTTCTTTTCTCCTATATTTCCATTAGGTATTTTGCCATTACCTTCCCATCAGTCTTCAAGCTAAATTGAAGCAAAAGATTTGCCTTTCATGTGCAATACCAGCAAGTCTGTAACAGCACATTTGTCTTTATGGGCAAAACTCCCCTTTTTCCTTTTCATTTTAATTTTCTGTGTTAAATCTCTTTTGGGCTCTGATTTTTCTATACTGCCTAATCTTTAATAAACAGAATACATGTGTAAACCAAGTTTATTTCCACCCTGATTCTTTTCTCACTTTTATGGAGGATACTTAGAGATACAAAATCCTTCCTGGCAATTCCCCACCCTGCCACCCCCCTGGCTGGGCACGGGTCCCGTGGTGCCCTTTCTCACACAGAGACTCAGCAGCCCAAGGCCTCTCCCCTGGGGCTCCAGCATCCAGAGCTCCTCTGCAGCTCCTGTGCAGCTGCTCTCTGCACTCTGGGTAATTCCAGCAGTGGAAGATTGCAACCACCCACTCAAGAAACTCCCCCACTCAAAGGAAGAGAAAGACTGAGCACAGAACTAATTATCATGAGAAGTGAGAGGATCATTCAGCCAGTGGAAGGTAGAATGCTAATTAATAAGAAAGCTAGATAACTTTGTAGCTAGTGAACTGTGATTTCTTTTTTCTGCTAGAATGTATGGAGTGCAAAGTTTTGAGAATAAGCTAGCTTTGTGGATTTAGCACCTAGTACCCATCTTTGGACAAATACAAAATAAACAAATATCTGGGCTCTGTGTGCAAGACTGGCTTATTGACCACTAGGTGATGAATCCCTCCTTTAAGAACAACAGCCTTAGCTGATACTCTTCCAGGAATGGTGCTATATTATACAGAAACCAGATATGATTCTTCCATGAGTTAACTTGGCACCTGACATCATAAATTACCTTATGAAATAATCAGAGTAGATTCTTCATGACAATTTATTTCTACCATCAGACTTCAATTTTTTTTTTTTTAGTATTCCAAAAGTGCTCTCATAACTCCTTCCCAGTTACACTGCTCTGTTGGTATAAAAAACATCTACAGTATGTATGTAGATTTCTTGCTAAGTGCAATCTTTCTCTTTGATTTCTGAAGAAAGACTGTAGGTACCTTTCATCAGGAAGGATTTCACGATCTCAATAAGGCTCCCAAATATGAGAAATCTGAGTATGTGAGAAGTCTAAACAAGGTACATACACAACAATTCTGAACAATGCACCTACATGCTAAATGATGGCAGCATTTAAGACAAAGTACCATTGACTAGCTTTGACAGCTGCCCACTATGGAATACTAACTTGCATCTCCAGGAGTAATATATGCCTTATTGAAAGATTACACACGCTGTTGAGAAACTGAATCACTGGGGAGAGCTGGTGAATCACAAAGAAACGAACTCAGTTTTAGTGCTGTAACCTCAAGGAGCTGATGAAACCTAGAAATGTACAAAAGAGGCAGTAGAGAATATGAATGGAGTAATTTTGCCTCTATACAGGGTTGGAGAGAACTATATCAGGATGGACAACTGAAAAATACAAGGAGGGAAACTACTGGCTGGATATTCATTTTGCAGAAAAGAGCTTCAGAACCTACTGTAAATGAGTGAAGGACCGTGCTGTTGTGAAATTCAAGTATGTTACTATAACAGATAACAAGATTGGGAAGAAATCCTTACATTCTACTTTGCATTAGGAAGGTCTTACTTGAAGGATTTTAGTTAGAAGAGTTACTTTCTAGTAGTAAAGACAGGAAAGGGTTGGAATAGACTGCCTAGAAAGGTTATAGACTCTCCAGTGGTGGAAGCTTTTAAGAACAAATCAGATAAACCTGGATCAAGAATATGTACAGCTGATGTTGCTCTGAAGTAGTGGATGAATTGGGCAAATTTGCCTTGTATCATCCCAACCCTATTTTGTATGAGTACTATGAATTTTGCTATTATGTGAACAAAACATGCAGTTTCTGACAGGATGTTGAAATATAGGAGGAAATATAGAAAAGCTGAAAAATTTATGTTCAAAAAACCATGTTCTAGTAAGACATTTGAAAGAGTTTAGGCTTCTGTTTCAAAGAAATTGAAAAATATCTTGATTATTTGGTTGAGGACAAAAAGCACTTGTAGAGAAAATGCTAATTCTGAAACTATCCTTAGTTGGGTGAACATAGCAGAAAAAAAAACAATCCCTCTTTAGAAACTAGACTGGAAATAATGTCAAGGTGTCAACAAGATGTTAACCACTGTGACAAACTAGTGAAAGTCCACAGCAGGACTCCAGGAAGAGACCTTCCTGAAAGATGCATTTTGGGGGAAGTTTACCAGCAAAGACAAAATATGTAGATATAGGAAAAGTAGTGGTGTGTTGGCATGGGAAGTTAGATTATGTTAGATTAGTTTAGATAACCTAATAGTCCCTTCCAAATTTCTATGGTAATTAACCTATGTAATCCTTCTCTGAAATGCCTTGGTGTATTCAAAGCATTATTTTTGATTTTCTGAAAAGTCTTTAAGACTATAGCACTATCAACAGAATCTCAAACATTAGCTTTTTTGCTTGGAAGAAAAGGGAAAAAAAAAGGATGAAAAGTCTTTCTGCCAGAAATTTAATACAGTTTGATGGTTTCTATCTTGTAGATGGAATATGTCAATCCTAATTCATAGAGCATAAAATAACTGTTTTCTGTGTATGGAACAATTTTGTTTTGTGAAGAAACAAAAAGTCCATGTACTTGCAAAGCAAAGTATGTAACCTGCCTTGAAATTGCCAATATCTAACAGATAATATTTGAAATTTTATTTTAGTCGCTGAGCATTGGCCTCATTATATGGAAGATAAAATTGAGTTCATAGAGGTAAAAAAATTAGGAAATCACCTGTTATTGACATTGGTTTCACTACCATTCCAAATTTTTTGTGTTTCCCAGGATCAGGTCCCTACATTTTATGTTCATCTTCCTGGAAATATCTCTCTAAGTCTAATTAATCTTAAGCTTGGAAATGACAGCAGGGGATCTATTCTTTCTGAAAAACAGAAAATAAGCTCACATCTGTTTTCTCTCCAAGCTAGCAGAGCTCTCTGCTTAACAGAAATAAAAATAAGTGATGAATCTCTTGCCCTCAAAAAAAACCCAAAAAAACAACAAAAAAAAGCAAACCATAAACCTTACAAAAACAACCAACAAACAAACAAACCCAAAAAATAAAAAAACCAACAAAATATCCAAGCTATATCCAGATACAATTTTTTTACATTTTCTGCGTTTTAGGCATAGTTACATTTTTCTTCCCAATTTGTCTGTGGGGGTGAAATTGGAAGCACATTTTTTCAGAGAAGGATGATTTTTTAAATGAAAGTTTGTCACAAAACCCCCTCATGAATATACCTATTAAATCAATAAAGTTCAAATAAAGTTGCAGGACTCTTCTGTCTCCTTTTTGGACACTGGCTTTTCATGGCATGATTTTCCACACAAATGTCTGTTTAGAAGAGAGCAACAAGCCTGAGCTTGTTCCAGCCCACATATTTCTTTCTGGCAGCCTCCAGTGCCTTGTAAACCTGGCAATGGGACTCTGGTTGACCGGTGACTGAGCCGTGTTTTCAGACCCCTGCATGTCCTGCTAAGGGTAACTCACATTTCTAGGTGCATATTTTGTATCACTCTGCTAAATCAGTCATGCTTTTATAGATGAGTGATGTAGTAGTTGGCTCTCACAATTAAGAGATAGCTGTTATGTGTATGTTGAGATGTGTAGTGATGTTATTGTAACATGTCTCCCCCCCCAGACCTCTTTCCCCTTCCCCTTATAACAGCCTTAGTAGTCAGGAGGTTTGGAGGGGGCTGGCTTGTTGCAAAGAGGTGCAGAGTAACAACACCTGACCTGCAATCAACATGTAAGAAAATAATCTCCAACAGTGGGTGGTGGAGAAGGAGTTGGCTGACAAAACTTTGGGAGGGGCTAAAGAGTTAAAAGGCAGAGCATCCATTTTGTAGGTGAGCATGTGGCTGATTGTCACAGGGGCTCCCAGCACTGTAGTTTTTCCTTATTTAGTCCTTTTATTGTATTTTTTGTTAAGGTTTAATAAACCTTTAAAATTTTTAAAAGTGAGCAGTCATTTCTCACAAGGCCATGAAACATCAATTGTCTTGAAATAAGTAAATTAAAAAAATAAGTAAGAAAGACAGAAATTCTAGATAAGTAATTTTCAATGAACACTGTTGTTTCAAAACCTGGTGATGATTTTTATTTTTTTTACTCTAGCAGGTAACAGTAAATTTTATATTTGTTTTCATTTAATTCTTTTTGACTCATCCAGGTGACACTTCTTGATGTGCCTATGTTTGTTTTGCCTTTGCTAGTCCATCAATACTTTCCTGCTGCTGCTGACTCAGAGGTACAAGAGTGGATTTGATTGATCTTTATCAGGTATTTTATACTACAAGTCAGCAACTTCTGCATAACTTAGAGTGGGGAAGAAAATCATACATACCACATGAACTGTTAAAAGTAGAATGCTGTTGCTGGAAAGTTAGTCAAGTATATTTTAATATAATAATGAAGACCAGTGTCAAGGTTAGCTCTGAAATGTGGGAGGAGAGTGACATAAACAAGGGAACTTATGGATTGGCATGACAGTGTCATTAATTTTTGAGAAAAGTAGGACTCATTTTAATGGAGTAATTAGCTCTTCTGTATAGGCATGGCAAAATGTCAAGATTATCAGTGTCAGCAGGTTTTTCAGACCTTGCATTCCTATTTTCTTTCAACCTGGGAAAATCTGTACCTGTCCAGAGTTTAAGTTCAGTTATGGTTATTCGGGTAACTTTCAGTGGGTAAATCTTTCTTCTCACCTAGAAAAACCTAATAGTTCTCTAGAAACCTGAACACAAGGTAGCAGAGTGAAAAAGTAATTTTGCAAGAGGAAAGTGTCATCATGGAGAAGCAGTGCCAGTGGTTCAGACAGCTCTGCTTCCACTGGGCAGTGGGGCTGATATGCATCTGGAGCTGAAGGCAGAGAGAGAGCATAAAGAGAAGCAGATCAAGGGCATGCTTACTTACCTTGTTACAGTTCCTGCACATCTTGCCAAAGGAGCTGGGTCTGGGAATATGGTCCAGGTAGATGCATCCAGGCAACCGTTCCAGCAGAAGATTTCCATCTGGGACCACTCAGAGCCTGGATGAAAGCTTTTATCTGTAAGGCAGCAAGGAAATATCAGGAATGTCCCTTTTGACTTGTTGCAGTGATAATGATTGGTCTATTCTGCACCTTTAATATTTTGCCATTTCAGTTTTTTCCCAAAGTGCACTCACCTGCATTTTTTACAGGACTACCTCAGAGTTGTAGGGAATGATAATCCAATGAGGGATTTTCTGAACGGATGATAATGATGAGCTGTGAAAGTATCAGGAACCCATGAGATCCCCATTACTTACACACAGTGAAGTAGGTCAGCCTAAATGCCTACAAGAGGGTTTCTTTTACCTGCCAGATGGGAGCTGGAGGCCTGATCATACCATGAATTATGCTAAAAAGTGGAAGGAGACTTGCAGAATTAAAGAGAAAGGCTTAAGGCTCAGACATGCAGGCTGTCACAAATCAGCAAGTAAAGTAACTCAAATCTACAACTGCACTTTGATGAAAACTTAGAAATAATATGATTAATTCTACTTTATCAACTGAAGGAAAAAATAGAAAAGAAACTTATTTTTCCCTAAAATTCCTGTGGAAAACAAAGGATTATTTGTATTTGTTTCGGGCCTACAGGGAAGCTAGAGAGGGACTATTTGTCAGAAAATACTGTAATAGGACAAGGAGTAATGGATAAAAGATTGAAAGAAGAGAAATTTAGGTTAGATACTAGGAAGAAATTTTTTACTGTGAGGGTAGTTAGACACTGGAACAAGTTGCTCATTGTTACTGAACAGGTTATATTTCTTTCAAAAGGAATCTATGCAGCAGTGGAGGAAAATGTTGGGCCCCAATCAGCAAGAGCGGAGATTTAATCTGTGAAACAGAAAGTAGCTAGCAAGCAAGATCTAAGCCATGTCCATATGTTAGAAAAACAAATTAAAGTTTAAGCCTTGACATGCTTCAGAGATCTCAGACCTGGTGGGAGGAAGTTAACACAGCTTGGGAAGAAGGATGCCTATGGATAATGGACACAAATAATACAGAATTTATAGACAGCAAGGATATTTGGCAGGACTCCCAAGATAAAGAAAAAACTAATAAAACCAACTAATAGTAATTGTGAAATCAGATCAAGGTGGGTAGAAAGTGATTCTGGTGGGGGGATCTGCAACCACCATGTACCTCAGCACTGAATGCCAGCTTTCTAACCTAACAAACTGGTTGGAGAGTTTATTTCCTGGCTTTTGGTGACACCAGGGAGGGGATGCTCCAGCTTTGGCATTGTTAAGAGCTGGGTTGGATAAAGCCTTCAGCAACCTGGTGAAAGGAAGGTGTCCCTGCCTGTGGCAGGGGGCTTGGGATTGGATGATCTTTAAGGTCCATTCCAACCCCTTAACATTCTGTGATTCTATGGCCAAATTGCAGGTTCTGTTAAGAAGTGCTCTGCACAAAACATTATGACCTTTCCTGCTTATAAATTTAAGATACAATTAAATCCCCTATATTAAATTCTGTGCATTAAAGAAATAAATTCATTTTTGCCATATCAGTAGTCTTAGTGAACATCCATACTGTTGTTCACTTAATGTCTGTGTCATTTTCTTGCACAAGTGGAAACTGTGGAGGCTCAAAAAGACTAAGGACATGTTAGACAACTTTCACTGGGACTTGATAGTGTTTGGAAATAAATACTGAACCTGAAAGCCTGAAAGTGATACATCCAAGAGTGCACATGAGAGGAAATGACAGACATGGAAAGCACTGGCTTAGAAATTATATTTGGCCTCTCAAACAGACTTAACATTACCCTCAGTAGGTCTGGAACTGGTACCAGTATCTTAAATACACCTTTCTCTAAAACTGATTTAAAATTTGACACAGACTGAGAAAAGCCTTGTATTTCAGTGTAGATTCAGTTGAAGAAATGTATATTCCTCTATGCTGGGATGAAGGAGTGCTTCTTCCATGTGGCATTTTCAGGTTTGTAATTGCAAACATCTGTGCTTACATCAAATGGAGTAAGAAAAAATATAACCAGTGGTATTCTTTCATCCATTCTGTAGCACCACAGCAGTGTGAAGGATCAGTGTGAGATGTGTGATTATTTCTCAAAGATACATGATCTGACTGCAGAGATTTGAAGGCTGTAACTCAACAGTGGTTTTTTTCCAGGTTTAGAGATCCTTTAAAGGCTCTGTGGTGACCTCTGTGAAAATGGCACCTTCTATGAAACTATGTGATTCTTCCAGCACTCAGCTTAACTGGCCACAGCCTGATTTTGAACAAACAAACCAGAAATATTTGGGATAAATAAAGCAAGGAACTATAACTCAAATAGAAGCTGTGGGTACAGAACTGAAGGTGTCTCAAGGAGTGTGTAATAGGCTGTACACAATGGGAGCACATAGGTTTGGGAACAGGAGAACAGGATGCTGAGGGTGGGACAGAAAGCAGAAAATGCTTCTGGTGCAGGATTTCATAATAATATGGCCTGATCTGACTCTAGTATTTGGCATGGCTGTTCTAGCAACCCTAGCTCTGTCCACATCAGCAAAACCACTATCACATCTGGTGCCTCAGTAAAGAACATCAAAACAGAAATCATGATGTTATTTTTCCTTCTTGATCTATAAAGAAAGAAGCTTTTGGTTTAAATGTAAGGGATGAAAGGGGGAAGCTTGTATTAATCTGAGGATTTCAGTACCTAAGAAAAAAACTGGTTCTTACTCATTTATGCTTGTCCTAAGGCGTTATCAGGCAAGATTTTTTTTGAGGATGGGACACAAACCTGATGCTTGTAACTCACATGCTTTTATAGAAAAGAAAGTAGAAAGCAATTTGGCTAATAATACCTGAGTGGCAAAAGGAAACCCCAAACCCAACCCCAAAAAACCAAAACCAAAAACCAAAACCAAACAAAAAACCAAAAAAAAAAAACCCCAACCAACCACCACCAACAACAACACAAGCAAAAAAACATAAAACAACCAAAAAACCCAAAACCCCACAAACAAAAACAAAACCAAAAAACAACAACCCCCCCCCCCCAAAAAAAAAAAACCCAAAACCTCAAAACCAGAACAGTCTATAATGCAAAGGGTGTATCGATAGTTAGGAATCCATTGGGTTTTTTAATACATAATCCTCTGTTGGGCTGGAAATAGGAGTTTATATTTATTTTACAATGTAGGATAGGTTACTGGCTGAGATGAGAGCTAGGAACCTGAATGAAACTGTTTTGGTTCTGAACTCAGATACAGGATGACCTTGTGCTAATTACTTTGTCTCTCTGTCTTTATGACTCATAGTTGAAAAAATAAATGTCTTTTTAAACTTAACATTTTTAGTGTAGAGGCTGCACTAATGTGTGCCCAGTTACTACAGTCATTAGAGACAGATGAGTTTAGAGGCTTAAAGAGCAACATTTTCTAAAAGCCTCAGTGTCTGTTCTTTGCTTTTTAAAGGAAGATTTAGTAAAATTCTAGGCTTTAGAAGTTGATTCATTTTTTTAAATTGGAATTTGTGTTCATAATTTCCAAAGGCATTTCTGAACTGCCAAGATTTCTGAAGGGATCAGTTCTGTAATGGTCTTTCTTTCCTGCCAAGTGCTTCTAGATCTACATGAATCTTTGGCATCCACAGAAGGATTTGCTCCCAAAGAGAAGAGCCTTCTACCAAAAGTCTTCTCCTAGCTTGTTAAAATAATATCTAGTTGGATAAGGAGTGACTTGAAAATCTTACTTAAGTCTAGAGATGTGTAAGTGATATTTTTGCTATTATGATAAGCATCAGGATGATCAGACTGAGGAGGATTTTAATTATGTGGAAAATTGGGCAGTTACAAAGAACTGAGGTGATTGAATATAGACAGCTGACAAATTCTCAGTTGGACAGTGCAGAGTTAGAGAAGAGCTCAGTGTTTCATTATAAAGAATAATTAGTAAGGAAAGAAAAGTCCTACTGGTTAAACTTTAAAAGATATAAATTTTAAACTACCATCTCATAAGCCTATTGATTTGATAGGTTTTATACAAATTAATTCAGTCCTCAAGAACTAAGGTGATCTGAGTTCAGAGCTGTATTTTTTCAACAATCAAAGCATCACTGAGGATGAGTGGCAAAAGGGAGACTTCACTCACTGGGCATGAATCCACTTATATTTGAGATGGAGGTCAGCCTTCAACTATGGTGTACTCTTGAGTCAGCTGGATGACCTGTTGTCTGAGGTGATCCAACAGTTTTTCTAAAGTTACAGCAGTGTCTGAATTCATGTTCTTACTGGTGTAGATGATGTTATCTGTCTTTGGTCACTCAGATAATAGTTAGCTCAGAAAGGGAAAAAAAAAACAAAAGAATTATCATTTCTAGCACCTAGATAATTTTCTGGATATTTCCCTGCTGTCAATTGCTGGGATAAGGCCAAAACTGTCATTCACTCTTCCACAGAATACTTCAGAAATTTGAAGGCAAGCATTGAGGGACTGAAAAGCTAATTTCAAACTGGAAATTACCTAAATATGTTATTAAGAGTAGAGATAAGTGTACTCTGAGATCAAGAATGGTTCTTTGTCTGTGCAAAGTCCTACATATGGCCATTATGTTCTATGGACTCCAGAGCAGAGGGCAAGAAGGGTGGGTAGATGTGGAACTCTGGATATTTTTTAATGGGGTCAGGGAGAGTAGAGACACAGCACTGCTCTTCTCCTTAGCTGTAGTCTCAAGTAGGTGTCTTTTAATGGCCAAGGCTATCATAACCAGTGCTTTTCACCAAGATACCCATCTCTGAACTCTCAAAGCTTCATTACTTCTAGAATGCCCTCAGCTGGGGAATCTACATTCCTAGCAGTCTTTCCTTCTAAAACTTAGTTTAGCATTGCATGATTTAGAATATGTGCTGGGCACAGTGTCCATCAGGGTGGAGTATTAGAAAAGGAAAAGTGTGGAAAAGGAAATAACTTACATTTCATCAGAATTTGAGGAATGTTCAGTTTCTGATGCTTAACAAAAACTAGTGTGGAAGGTGTTGCAACTCTTCTAATTTCCATTCTCTGTCAAACAAAACCCCACATGCCAGTAAGTCTAGTCTTTGGGAACACCCCTCAGCACATGAAAAAACCATTTTGCATGTGTTAGATAAATGTGCAAAATCTACCTTTCTGTCTTCAACCACGTAAGCAGAAAACAAGGCAAAGATTACTTTCTAAAACAGGTCAAAAAGAGTCAATGTGTGAAAGGACCGTGATGTTCCTATCAGCTCATCAGTTGTTAAAAAAGATTATTTCCTCATATATTTTCTGATTGCTTATGTCTTTTTTGTACTTCAATTTACAGCTACCACTTCCTCATGTGTACATTTTAGTGATTTGCTCTTCCAAATGGTACTTATCAAATTAGCTTATTCCAGAAAAAGAATCTGTGAGGTAGTCTTCCTCAATCAGCCTTATTCCTCGAATTACTTCCTTATGTATGAAAAGGCAAAAATTATCACTTTTGATTACTCTTAGATAATTAATGACAAAAGTGCTTAATTATTAAATTAAGTACCTTTTGCTTGTAGTGCCTTTTGATGTATGATTTTATTTCATTAACACATCTTTTGCTTCAAAAATTGAAATACCATTTTTTATTTTTGTATTGTGCCTTAGATAGCAAAATGGTATAAAAATTTTAGACTAGTAGAGGAGATTTTGCTATCTGCAGTTTCAACTTTTTAAATCTGTATTGATATAAATATACTTGATATTAAAACTGAATTTTCAGTAAAAGTATTCTAATTGTCTTTTTCTTTTGTTATATTACTGGGAGAAGGTGTGAGCTGAGATTGCCCCCTTCATGAGGTGCTTGCAAGCTCCCTGTGAGAAAGGAGTACTGGAATCTGATGTCCCTGGCACTGAAGTAGGGTGTTAAAGGGTGCTCCCTGCCAGCTGCTCTGTTGCTTGGCAGGTCCTGCCTTTCTCTCCCTGCTCATGGCTCCTCCAGCTGAATACAAACTGGGAATTCAGAAAGTGATTCTTTCTTTATAGATGGAATATTGCTGATAAATTTACTGGTTTTCATATGCCCACCTAAATTTCCTAATTTGGTCTTGGCATTAGAATATTAATTATTGCAGTCTTTTTATTAAATCTTAGTCTTATTTCATTTGAAGGAGTGAATGCAAACAAAACATTGAGTTTCTATATGGTTTAGGTTTTGGAAAAGAAGCGAAAAGGGATGTGGGAAAAATAGAGAATAAAATTGTGACTCCAGTACGAGGAGAGAAGGTAATTAAAAAAGGCTACAAAAGAGAAGATAAAGGAAAGAGAAGTAATTAGATTGAATTCTCCCCAATATAGATTTTCTTCCCACTAGCATTAATGGAAATCTACTACAACTGGAATGGATGTTCTTATTTACAAGTGATTTTGAATGGCTCTGTGATTAACAGAGATTCTTTGCATCAGACTTGAGATGTGTGGCCCTTAATGGGCCTCAGTAGAGGAAAAGCTGGTGTGTTACTGGATATGCCATATGAGCAAGCCCTGGGATGAACTGACAGGGGTTTTTCCCAGTCAGATCTCATAAAGCTGCAAGCATTCCACTGGCCAGATCCCGAGGGGCCGTGGAGCTCAGACCAATGAGAATATCCAGACTGGGTCCTTCAAAATGCACTTTATTGCATTTTGGGGGTGGAAAATAAATCTCTCTGTTGCCACACTATTGGTATTTACCAATATGCAGACAGGACGTGCCCTGGCTTGTCAGGCCCTTGCTGCTGAGCCAAACAGCAGCGACTGTGGTGCTTCCCCCCAGAGACACCTTTGGCCAGCTGGATGCTGCAGCTGGGCAAGCAGAGACGAGTCCAGGCATGCCAGAGCTCCAGGAGTGCTGGAATGGAGCTCCCTCCCAGAGAGGGTCTGCTCCTCAGGGCTCCCTCAGACGGAGAAGCTTTAAGGCGAGGTGAAGGAAAGGAGTCGGTTCTGATGGAGGGTTTCAATCCAGGGTTTTTATTCTGGCCTGCAGGCCTCTGAATCTTGTAACAGCTCCAACAGAACCCCGACCCCGTGGATTGCCAGCCCTTTTACCTGGGGGAGAGGGGGAGGGAAGGGATGGGGAGCCACCAACCAGGCACATGGGAGGAGGACTCCGGGGATAAAGGACACCTGGATGGCCAATGCCCCCTGGGGGGTAGAGGGTATCCTTTGAATTTACCAATCACTCTATGCCCCTCTGGAATTCCAGAGGTGACAGGCACTGCTGGGCAGGGGTCAGGGTGGGGAAAGGCGTGTGATTGACACACCCAGGAGGGAATTTCCTGGAGGACACCATTTCTGAGGACACACTGCAACACCACACGAACATCTTGGGGGTGGGTTGTGTCTTTGTCTCCTTGCCCCTCACACACCCTGCCCACATGCAGCCTAACCCTGGTAATGCTGTTTGTCCTTCCCATGTGAATAAATCAGGTGCACAAAGCAAGGAAAGGGAGTACTAACTACCATTTTTATAAAGGAGAAATAAGGTCATGTTTTCTGTCTAATTTGTTTTAAATTACTTCTGAGTAGTCCACTGAGAAATAGAAAACAATGACGTTACTTAATGGCTGAATATTTATTAGTGTAGGCAGTGAATACTTATACAAATGTATTGCTGGAGATTACAAGCTTTGATTGAAGTCTGTGGAGATACCATACTGTGAAACTAATATACTGATGATGAGGCCCAAAGGATCTCATCTCAGTTTGAATTTTGTTACAGAGAATTCTGTCAAACTTGAGCTTTTTAAAACAAAACCACATTAACTGTTTGTATTGTGAGCCTTTTATGGTGATTGTGTTCTTTCTGCTTGAAATCTTGTCTTTTGCATCTATCCAGTTTTTCAGAAACTACCCTGTGTGAACATTTTTAGCATTTGCTAGCATGTTTTTAACCCTCTATCACATTTATCATGATTAGCCTGCCTGACTTTTTTTCCAATTGCAGCAATTGCTGTGACTGTGATACAGTGACTTATGACATTTTTACATGCACTCTGTTTTCTTTACTTTTTTCTTTCCTTTAATAGAAACAGAAGGTTTTAGTTTCTGATACTAGGGAAAAATTCTTTCTATTCCAATAACTAGTTGAACCCCAAAATCATAACATCAAGGTTTATTAATCAAAACTTGGACAAATTTTAAATATTAATAGTTTGCTTAATAACAAAAAATTCCATTAAGAACAGATTTGTAAAGCATGTGAGTGCAATGGATATGACTACAGATGGCTAACTAGAGTTTAGACCTGCCTTGCTTTAATTTTTCTATATCTAAGCTATCCAGATGCTAAGCACTGATGTATCTATTGTAACATAGAGATAGCAAGGCCTCCTAAATTATTGCTAGCATGTAATCTGAATTTTACAAATCTAGTTCAGAAATTTCTGATCTGTCCTGCAGCCAAACTAATAAAGAATCACTTGAACCTGAAGGCTATGGAATTTCATAAGGAAAAATGTGACTGGGTAATGAGACCTATGCACAGGACAAGAGAAATTAAAGATGTGTAGGTTTCTGTAGTTATGATATATATGAATTTTTTTTTAATATAAGTTTTTATGTTACTTAACATTTAGTTAAGATATGTCTGTGAAGAGTATGTGTAAGCGACCTATAATTCCAGCAGAAAGTATTCCCTTAATATTAACAGTATGTATAAGATCTGGACAGATCTGGACATCTTTAAACTCATACTCAAGAAGTATGTGCTACTCTGCAGGAATATGGATCCAACTTGTCTGTCAGATAATTCATAAGTGAAAGTATGTCTCCAAATTATAACATAATTTCCAATAGTTTTCTCTGAAATTGCTTTAGATTTGATAAAGTTACTGCCAGAACAAAGTATATTTTCTTTGCATTAGTCTTTTGAAATAAGGTTATATTTTTAATTTATTTCCAATAAGTAATACATACTGTGAATAATTGTTCTTTGTTTATAGATGACTGCTAGAGCAGCTTGGATTTTATAATAATTCATGAGAAATTAATAAGCACTCATAATGAATAAACTTAGGGACAGTTTAATGACTATTCATCAGCAGTTCATGCACAACAAATCCAAATGTTTATCAAAGATGTTCATAAACATAGTGCACAAGCAGCTTTAATGAACTGATAAAGAACATTAATGAACATTCATTATGAATTTCCCTTTGCTGGGAATGACATCCTCAGAGGAGATCTTAACTTTTCAAACTACTTTCCTTTTAAATAAATGTGGATATTTCCAAAAATCCTAGTACTTAAGATAGAAGTGAAAATGAAATAGAGATTAAATTTTTTTGTTGAGACCAGGTATAAGCTGTTTTAGCATCTAAAACCACCTGCTCTTGTCATGCTTCATCTGAGACATCTTTAAAGACCTTTTTGCCAAAGGTCTGCTGGATTTATAGAGAGTTGTCCTCTCCTAGTTTGTGGATTGGTGTCTTTGGTGTGGATTTCATGACTGACTACTTTCCACAGATCTTTTAGCTGTTCCTAGAAAATTCTGTGCATTAAATTCTATCTTAAATGTTAGTGGAAAAAGATATGTTTCTTCTTTCCTATCACAGAAGCAATGTTAGTAGAACTTCAGTGCAGCAAACAAGACATAAGTTCAGGCAACTGTAAACTTCCTCAGTTAATGGTTCAGTTATGAGTATATCTTAAACAAAAGAAAGGAAAAAAATATTTGAAGTTAGGAGCTATATATTATTCCTCTTGATTATCATTTCACTGTTGAAAAATGACTATATGCATGTCATATTTTATTCAAATCACATTCATAATCCAAAACAAAAAGCTTCTAAAGTATTTGTTATTTATCATGGTTCATTTTCATTGATGACACCATTAATCATGTGAAGACTAATCTCTTTTCCCAATCATAAAATACAGTGATGGGTTCCATGTTATTTCTGGTAACTGACTAAATTCTCCCTAGTACAGGGGTGTAGACCTGGATGAAGGACTGTGTAGTTATTTGCTGGTTCCTCTTCACAGCAAGTTAAACTGCCCTGTGCATCATAGCAACCACAATCCCATTGCAGAAACATTGGAGGTCAGCTGCATGAAATCACATTTAGCTGCTGAGGAATTGGAGGAACAAAACTATTCCTTCAAGTGGGATATGTTTTTTTATCTCTGATTCAGAGGCATTGGAATAAGATGAAAGCTGTACTAATCATTGCACTGAGTTTGCTTTGCATACAGAATAACTTAGCTCCTTCTGGTTTTCCTGCTATTAGGAACTCTACAGATACTCATACAACACATTGTGCTCAAAATGTTGGGGGCAAAAAGGAAACTTACAAACATAAACCTAGAATTTCTTATTTGTATAATTGATCTACTTAAGTGATTATGACTAGTCCACATTTAATTACTGAAAAAAAAAAAAAAAAGAGGTGGAATGGAAAAGTCTAAGTAATGGCAATCCAGTTAAGTTACATATAGACTTGGTGGGTCCTGGTGTTATGCCCATGCTGCTACTGCCTTTCTAGATCCTAAGGGCATGGATTTGAGCCTGATGTGTGTCAGTCCATCTTGGTGGAGGACGAGGACAGTGTGCTTCCAGTCCTTTGAAGGCTGGAATGTGTTGGCTTTTTTTGTTATTCTACTCCATTTGTGGTCATTTTTTTCTGTTTACTAACTTATTCTTTGTTCTCTTTATTACACCTAATGCTTTTTTTTTGTCTAGCCATGTGAAATACTCTTGATTTTTCTTTTTTTTCTCACTTATTATTTTTCCCCCTTGATTCTTACCATCTTTATATGTTTTCTTTATATATAAGGACTTTCAAAGAATTACAACTATTTTAAAACTGGTTTGCATTTGTGTTTGAAAATCTAAGCAACCAGATATCTTTACCTGGTTCTTTACCAGATCCTTAAATAACTCTGACTTACAGTGCAGTCACCAGATTCTGGCTTGTTTGCCTCTTGGTGAGATTTGATTTGTCCAGCAGCATTTCTGCCAGGGTCTTGCACAAGAACTCTGTTAGGGAGAGTGCATAGCAGTGAGAAAAGCCTCTGGTACTGGCATTCAATTAGGCACTTAGTCCTAATTGGTATACTTTTGTGAATGAGGTTGCCAATGTGAAGATAAATCATATCCCTGAAAAAATATTTTGCTTTTCAGGGGCCATAAAGCATCCTCAACTGAAATGTGATTTTTTGTGCATTTCAATTGATTGGGAGTTTTCAATGAAAACAGGATTGCTGAGAATGTGCAAAAAGTCTGTGATAAATTTGAGGTCATATTCTAGAATTCTTCAAAGACAGTGTCTGTGTCCAAAAACTTGATAGGAGTATAGAACAATCCAAAATGGAAGTCTTCTTAGGAGGGCTGTAGCATGATCAGGGCCACCAATGAGGTCAGACTGGGTCATTTAGGGTTTAATCCACTTGGGTCATGGCAACCTCCAGTGCTGGTTTTCTGGGCAGCCTTTTCCACTACCCAGTTTCACCTTCTATCCAGTCTCCAGTTCACAAAGTTTTTCCTTCTGTCCAGTCATGTTCTCTCTTGCTTCATTTTCCATGATCTCTCATCCTCTCAGCATGATTTACAGAGCAGACTTCTGTAAGGAGTCTGCTCTGTGTCCTTGTTAACCTCCTCCTAACTATTTACATGGTCTTAAGAAATTGATTTAAAGAGCTTTTAGACCCATATTGATAGAGGATAAAATATTAATTTAATTTCAGTGTAGAAATTAACAGTACAAGGATGTATATGGTGATGCACATTTTTTTCCTTCTTAAATTTTTTTTTCCACCAAACTGCAAATAAATCTTTGGTCTTGAGTAGGTTTTCTATTTGCCTTCATGGTAAAGAAGAAAAAAGTTCTACCCTGACAGGATCATTCTTACTTTTTTGTCAAGCTAAATTTAACATCTGTGGTTCAGCATTTTTTATCTAATGAACACACACCAGACAGACTGGCTATGGACACACACTAGACAGACTGGCTTCTCAATAATACCATAATTTAAGAGAATGATTTTTTTTATGTAGTGTATATTTTGAATTTGGACAGGTCAGATCAATAATATAATAACTGTTCCCTTTTAATTTCACCTAGAAGGTCCTGACTATCTACCAAAAAGTATTGCTGGCCTTACATGTTTTTTTTGTCTTTGGCACCATGCCTGCAATCTTGCAATACAACATGTCAAGAAGAATTTTGCCCTGAATTGTGGAACAAATTAGAGGTAGACAGGCATTTAAAAATAGGTTTGATTTGCTGCATTTTGCAAGCTTTCTGAGGCAAAGTGATAAACCATAGCAGCTTGAAGTAATGTGATGAGAGCACTCTTATCACTCTGCATATGCTTAACAATGTTTCACTGTCATGCTGCCTTTAAAAAGTGTTTACAAAACAGAAAAACCTATCAGTTTGATACAGATTTGTAATATCAGAAATGCTGAATCATGGATCCAAATAATCTCTGTGTATAAAAGCATTACATGTTGAATGAATTAATTGTATATTACCTGGAAATTTCCACAGGTTGCTATTTTTCCCACTGTTGCCTATATAAAAAGTTTAAAAGATATGTATTGGACTGGGCTTTGTTGAACATTATGGGGCTTTTTCCTTTTTTTTTTTTTTTTCAGAACTAAACTAATTTAAAAAAAAATCTTTATTTAAACAGTGTTTACTGAACTTTCCATTTTCCATCTTGTAGTGTAAAATTTAAGTTTTGATGGAGAGTTTTGATAGCAAAACCCATAAGAAGAAAATAGGATGTAATTTGATGTGTGAAAGGAAAACAACATTTAAACCAGTCTTTATTCTCCAAGACCAAAGTGCTTAACATTGGACTCGTTATAGGAACACTAAATATGTATGAGGCAGAGATAAAAAGACACAATAAAATTCCATAGAAATAAATCTTGAGATGAATTGATTCAACATACAAAACTTCATAGACACAATGATTCATACTTCCAGCATAGCCAATGCTAATAATTTATATTAAAAAGAAATCCCACCCAGAGTGGGTTCAAGCATTTTTGGGTGGAGATTAGAAATGAAAAACACATCATAAGTTAGTCTTTTCAAAAGGGGAGCTCCATAAATTGAATACTTTATATTTTTCAGATCTGAAAAATATACAATGTAATATAAGTGAAATCATAAAAGACCTTTACATTTTTCAGCATATGAGTACATTTATTAATTATGAGCTGGTAGCAACAGAAAGCTTTCTTTGAGATATGATGAAACAAAGCCCTCAGGTAAAAATTCAGTAAAATACAATAAGCTCTTATCTGATCAAAACAGGATTGGCAGCCTTTATTTTTGGGGTGGGAGAAATATATGATAAGTACTGCTTAAGAACGAATCCACATAGAGCCTCCACAGAGCAGGACTGTGGGCTTTTTGATAATCTCACAGGGGGATTATTGAAAATCCCAGTAGGCTGAAAAAATTAGGCCTCCTCAAAGGTGTTGAGACAGAAGAAAGGAAAAGTAAAGTAGTTCATTCCAAGGAGAAAGAAAGAAAGAAAGAATGGTTGCAACAAAAGCCTATTGTTAGAGGATATGTTTTAAAAAGATCTTTCAAAGTCTAAAAAATTTAAAATTAAAAAAAAAATAGAAATCAGATATATGCCTCTCTGGCTCAAAGCAGTGCAATCATAATGTTTTCAATTTATAGTCGATGAAAAATTACATCTTCAAACAGTATCAATTATGTATAAATGTCCTAAGTTTCAAACACATTTGCATTTTGTGAGGTTTTCTTCTCTATTCATCAGTTAAACTCAAATATACTTTGTCTTTATGAAATATTTTTAGCAGTTAAATTGCCTTCATTATTTCTTAGACTGCTGATTATTTTTTTTCCTGTTACTACACACTGAAAGCTGGAGTAAACCACAGTACATTGACTGGAATCTAGGTAAGCAGAAATAAACAGTGATGGCAAAGGAAACTTTATTTCTTCCACATTTTTCTTCCCTAATAAAACAGAAAAGTTCTAAGTGAATCCTTATTTAGGGAATACCATTGCACAGTTGATATTCTTTCCAACTTTGTGGTCTAAAGATAAAAAGCTCAAGTGAGCCTGTAATGATGGCTAGATCTTTTATTCTATCAATTGCCTCATCCCATGAGTTCATTTTCTCAACCAGAAATGTCCCTATAGCTGCTTTATTGCAAAAGTCAGGGAGTGTCCTCTTGCTTTCTCTTAGCATCCAGACTGCCAGAATTTCTAGTGTAGAGCATGTTGTAACCTCTGATATATTCAGAAATTCTCAGTTCATTTGGCTTGTTGAATATTTCTTTGCCATATGCTGAGGCTTTAGCAGAAGTTGAAGAAAGTTGGAAAGTTCTTTGAGGAGATGGGAGATTCTGGAGCAAATGTTCCAGAGTGATGACTGAGCAGTGCACTGGTTGTTGATCAGTTTCTAAAATAATTCAGCCACTTGTTCTGTAACATCTTGTGCAAGCCTTTACCTTCATAGGAGAGTTCAGACTAAATCAATTGATTCCTTCCCTGATCACATCACTAAATCTGTACATTTTCAATCCTTCTTAATATATTTAAAGTATGCAAGATACAAATGTAGAGCAGAAAATGAATGAGTACTAACAGCTGTGAGGGATTACTATGTTTAAGTAAACTGAAAGGAGCACAGGTTGTGGTGTTTTCCATTTGAAAGAAGACTTTGTCTTGCACAGATAACACTCTATGAACAGACCTTAAAATGTTTCTAATTAAGCCCTTTCTAAACTTGATAAAAATATTGAATTATTTAATCACTGTTGGGTTTCTTTTTCATTGAGGGTTGCATAAATATAATCTCAGATTTCTGCAAATGCATTTCAGTGTACAATTTTGCTATTTCCTACAAATAACCTGTGGCTAGAACTGCAAATGCCCCTTGTTTGGTCTCAAGGTAATCAGATTGCTATGGAAAAACAAAACAAAAAACAAAAGCACAATGATATTGCTCTCAGAAAGCTGTCATTCATTCTCCTTGAACAAGCAATGCCAATATACTTTAAAATCAATGGTTTGGGATTTTTTTTTCCTTTTTAAAATCATTGACAAGGGTTGTCCTCGAGTTTGTGAGCTGGTTGGAGGAACTATTCACATATTCATCACATTCTTGTCTGGTACTAATAGGCCCTGGAGAAGCAGTAAGCAAATGTAGGAATGTTTGATGTCAGTGCTCTTGAAATGAATCAGAACTTTGATCTAAACTCTGAGCCTTTAAGATTAAATTAATATTAAAATGACATGCTGAGGGAAAGTTGTATGATTTCTCCAGCCATCATACAATGTAGCCAGTATTTAAATATATGTATTAATGACACTACAAGCAGTTAATATATCAGTGAAGTCAAATTACAGGTATGGACTTTCCTAAGACTTGGGCTTGCCCTGAAGCACAGAATGCTTCCTGATGCTGAGGACTGGCTTCTGGCTGTCACCATTGAGCAAGAAATGACACAAACTCACCAGAAGGCTGGTTTGCACAACAACTTTACTGTGAAAAACTCTTCTCTTTTATAGACAGCTTCAACACATTCTACTTGATTGGCTAATTAACAAAAACATCTTTCTCACAAATAGTCCTTGAGAAGAACAGAAAAACAGAGTAGGAAAACACCACTTGCTGGTTGTTTATACTAACAAGTTATCATCATTTCTCTACAACTCCCTAAAAAGTCTCACAAGCCCACTGTGAGAAAACCAATCTCGTTTTCTAGCTCTCTGACCAGGCTGTCACATCCACATCTGACTTCTCTTACCTGCAGTTCCTGACCTTGCTTGGCTGGTTGGGAGCTTTCAGCAGAGTCAAGAAATTCTTTAGACCAAATCATCAAGCAATATTTCCTAATATAGTCTGTCTGCTTTTCATTTTCATCACTAAGGAGATGTGATCATAATCCATTCTGTAATGATGTTTTTGAAGTCTTTCTTCTAGAGCTAGCTGTTTGCTCTGTCCAAGGTACACAAACATTACCTAATCTTGTTTTGATTTAGCAGTTCCCATGACTTCACCAAGTTGGTATAGATAATACTTTTGTTTTGCAGTCTAAGGATGATATCCCTTTCTTCTTCCTCACAATTCTTTTCATCAGCCATGAAGAGCTTTGACTTACTAAGCCCTGAAGAATTAGCCCCTGAAGAGCACAGCCAGCCTGGCTGTTCAGTCAGGAACAGGAGAAAGCTGGGATGTTTTCAACCCCCCTACACTGGAGGAGAACTCCAGTGGGACCAACTGCAGCATGCGAGGAAGGGGGTTGTTCCACTTTAGATTCTGAAAAGTAGATCTTTGAATGTGAAAGTAATTTAGCTCTCTAAATCATTAGATGTCTTAATTAGAAGTAGCAAAGTTTTCCAACATTTCTATTCAAATATGCTTTGATTCTTTTGCTTGGAAGCCAGTTATAGGAATTAGTGTTTCCCTTTTTTTTTAATTGTATAATTTAATTTTTCTTCTCATAACTGACCCTAGTGAAAAATAGGTTATTTAATGTTAATTCTGGTGAGCTTTCTTAGGTATGGATTCCACAAAGAAACGGGTTGATGCCACCACATTATCTCATGTGGATCCCAGAAGAACTTATCAGATGATGAAGTCTGAGTTGCTACTGACCTGTGAGGTAAACACAAGAGTAGTGAAAATATCCACACAAAAGTAGCAGCACTTAACCAGTCATCCTCTGCCTTCTTTTCTACTCTTTATGGCATATAAGTTTAAATGAGGTGTTTCACCATCCTACTTTTCCTGCAGTTCCATGTCAACTTTGGTTTTTTGAAATAGGGAGAGAAAGGGGCAAACATTTCTTTCTCACAAGTGAGCATATCATCCTACTTAATTGAAATTTTTTCTACAACAGCAGAAGGCTGTGGAATTTATGCACAGGACTTAGCAACAGCCCTGTTTCCTTTATTTTTACTACTAGCTGTACTTATTATTGCCTGGGTTTTTTTCATTGTATAAAAAATAACTTACTTTTTGTCAAGTCATTGTCACTTCTAAAGCAGCCAGTGTAGTAAAATGTAAGTGCTGTATTTCTTGTGGATTTACAGAGTTTCAGCCTTTCTACCTTTGGTACAAGTCAACAAGGACTTCTTGCCTGGGATGTGGTTTTAAAAGAGTGGATTATTCTTTTGAAAAGCTTTGATCACTGCAGTCATATTGTTGAACCTTTTATCTTGCTGGTACATTGATTTTAGCCAAAGATTGCCTTTCACGAAACTCTGAACTTTAAAAGCAGCTCAGTTTCAAGGAAAAATATTCTGTGAAACATCTGAAAGCCCAGGTTTGATCTTTTTATGTGCATATTACTTCTGACTTATTTTCTGTGCGACGGTTGTATAATGCTTGTGCTTCTAAAATGCAAATTATTCACTACCAATATGGAAAATATGGTGAGAATTTAAAAGTGTATGTAAATAATGGCATAATTCTGACTGTGAGTTGTGAAACCTTTTTTTTCATTAATTAGTTAACTGGGCAAACCATCTATGTCTTGATGTTGTTATAGATATTGAAACACATAGTTATTCAAGGGGTGAATATGTGCCATATGTAATCTTAAATGGTTTTTCTTAATAACTAATATTCTTTGGTATTCTCTAGAAGTTTGTCAACTGGACTACATAAAACACCTTACATATTTTTTAAAATGTGTTGAAAGAAATGCAAGGAAATATATGTTTGCCTGGAAAGCAGGACAGAGAAAGATTTGGAGTGTGCATTACAAGCATTATTGCTATACTGCATAATTTATAAGTGGGATATTAACTAAATAGACATAAGATAAGAAAGCATACTTGAATTCTGTGACTCCACTCTACTCTTGTGTGTGTTTTGGAGTTTGAAGCACTAAATTTCATGCCACTGGTACTGTCTAACTGTTAGCTTTATTATGTAAATTTTAGCAGAGCATAAAATGGCAGGAGAAAGCCTTCACATTAATTTTTCTCTCCAAACAAAGTAAACGTGAACCAAGCTGTTCTGCAAAGGCACTGCAAGATTGCAACAAGGTCTGGAAACCTCATCTGAACAGCCAGCAAGGAAAGAAAATATCTGTGTTTAAGTAAGCAGTGCTCTAAGTCAAGGTCAGTCTGTTCTCCCAGAGCACTGCTGTATTGACATTTATGTTCACTCTAAAAGCTGTATCTCAGAAGTCTTCATTTTAGGAGCTATTCCCAAATGGTAGCTGAATGTGATAAATATATAGAGCTTTCTGGAGCACTGGAGCTTTACAGCCTATACCAAAGCATGTACAAATTAATGTATTGATTTAATATTTATGTATAAATTCATATTCTTGAGATTTTTCTTTTCTAAGAGTGTCCTAAATATTTTATATTTACTCGTGTCTAGAATTAAAGGAAAAGGATACAATATTGCTTTACATTTCAAATTGTCTGAGGTTCCCTTAATAATGTTGGACATTAACCATTTGACCAGAGGGAAAAATAAAACTTTGTGCCATATCTAAGTCTTGCTGTTAAGCTGTATCAGTTTTTTCATTAGAATTAATATGTTGGAATTAAGATAAATTTTCCCTATCTTATTCAGATAAGAATCTGTGAAAAAAATGCATGATTCCAAATACAGTTGAAAAATCAATTTCTTCCACTATCTTAAAACAGTCTGTGGGACTAAAATTTGGGTAGCAATTGAAAGGAGGGTCATCTATCTTGGAATGAAAAATTAAAGGCAGCCTAAGATTTTTTTTTTTTTTAATTGCAGTCTGTAGTGTCCTTTTTTTTTGTGGAACAGTAAAAATCAGTTTTAATTCATTTGTGAAGCCAGTAGTAACCTTATTGGAGTGTTCCCACTCAAATAGCTCTTTAAAAAGTGGTTCTTAAAATTACAAGATACTCCTCACAAACAGAAATATTGGTTGTTTTGTATGTTCATTTTGCTATAATTTGGTCTTCCAGTCTCACACTCTGTGCAGTTAGAGTTTCAAAAGCCAGTGTATTGCTAAGCAGTACATGCTTCTCTAACATTATCTTTGAGTACATTTGTTTGCTTTCTACAATTAATGTCAGGCTCAATAAGCCTGTTTTTGTCAGGAGGTATTCCAGTGCTCACTAGTGTTTCTGGAACTTTATGATTTGTCTACATTCTTACTCATTTTACATTCATATCTGCAGGTTTGTTTTCTGTTCATTCTATTTCTAACAAATTCATTCATTTCTGCAAATATGAGGCACAGGTTAGTTTGTCAGATTATTTTTTTAGGCATTAGCTGTTTAACAAAATAAAGCCTTTAAATTCCTTCTGTGAAAGCCCATGAAAGCCTTTAAATTCCTTCTGTGAAAGCCCATGAAATCTCTGGCAAACTCGTGTTAAATTATTTTCACGTGATAGGATTTTGCCTGTTAACTGTGCCAGCATTTAATTTCTTTTTAATTTCAGAATCACAGAATACTCTGAGCTGGTATCATCCAGTCCAGCTGTAATGTGAATGGGCCAAATGGGGATCCAGCCCTCCACCTTGGTGTTACAAGCACCATTCACTAACCTACTGGGCCAAGTATTGTTTAGACAACCACATTTAGCTGAGGTGCACTAAATCTAGCAATCAAGCATACATTTCAAGCCAGTCTTGTAAGCACACTCAATTATATAAACAGTAAAGATATGAAAGATTTTGTATAGAAATTAATCTCACTTCTGTAGAACCATGTCTTCAGATGGGTGGGATAGCATTCCTGGAGATGCTATCATGGGTGCATTTTGTGTGATAGAAGCAGCAGCTATTCTGCATTGGGTTGTGTGCCCTAATCCACATTCAGTTTGCAGAGCCAAATTCCTGATTTCCAGACCTATATGATAGGTGACTCCTACAGAACTTATTAGTTATTTTTCTCTTCTTAGCCTAGGAAAATAGTGTATTCAGTAACCATCAGCCTAAAGTGTCACACAATTAATCTTTCCCTACAATAATTCATTTTCAGTATGCAGATAAATGTTAAAAAAGAGTTTAAAAGTGTTACAAAAATGTTGAAATTTTAAAAAGAAATCTTTACTGCAGATACTATTGAACTCAGATTCAAAATGCTGATGCCAAACTTGGAGAAAGATGTGAAGCAGCCAGGTGTAAAGAAGTGGAGACAATGTTTTGCTGCTTTTTTAATGCCTATATTTGTTAGTAGTGAAACATAAGGATTCATTCTAGTCAGAGTTTCTCACTCTAACTCTCTTAGCAGTAATTCCAAATATGTTAGATTTTGTTGTTTGACAACTCCTGAATGCTCAGTATTTCCATTGTTACTGGACACAAATTTATGGGGCAGGGAGAAGCTAAAAAGGCTATAGAGCATTTTTATTATTGCTCAGCTCAGTGCATGTGACTGAGAAAAGGTGTGAGTGCTGTGCATTCTCACTACCCTCAGCCTGATTCATCCACACTGTGGCCTTTTCACCTTCATAAAATATTTGTAAGTCTTTTTATTGTGTGCTCAAGATTTCTAGGCCAGTTATTTCCAAGAAAGCATATTGTAAGTCAGAACCCAGAAAGCACTGTCAGAACATAAACTTCCCACACCCTAAAGCCACCCATTAGATTCTGCTGCTGCTAAAACTCTGAAGCACTTGGAAACTGGACCCCTATGGACAACTGAGTGAGGCTTACATCCCCAGCTGCTAAGAAGCCAGCTCCTGAAGCAATGCTGCACTGATCTCTTGGTTATCATGGTGAATAGGTCTTATACATCTGATAATTCCCTTATCCATCTGACACATCCCCTTATCCATCTGATCTGGGAATGCACCTGGCCTCCGTGGTGTTTCCCAAACAGTGGATGGGGTGGAGAAGACCAGAGCCATGAGGTAGGGAAGCTCATACCCACACCTCTCCTTTTTCCACTCATCTACTTAACACTAATTGCAAACATGTCCATTTTCTTTCTACCTTAAGAACGGGGAGGGCTCTTCAAAGGACTCCTTTTCAAGGAGATATGTGGGAATTTTAGGTGTGAATTCTTAAAAAGCTTTTTGTAATTTTATTGACAACACACTCCTGGAACATCTTTGAAAATACAGCTGTATTCACTACATGCATAACTAGGGAATCAGTTTTTGAAAAAAAAAAAGGATGTTTTGGAGGAAAAATGGGGGCTCAAAAAGTTTTCTCCTTAATTTTCTAAAATTGTTAAGGATTTTATGTTAAAAAAATAATTCTGAAACAGTCAGTAGCACACCATACTGTTTTTATTTAGGCTTTCTTGAAGGTTTTAAAACTCTTTGATGTGAAGGTTATCTTGTAATTGAAAGTCTGTGCACAGTACATACTGAAAGAAATTCTAACTCTGCCTACAAAGGAATTGCATTTTTAAGCATTTCTTGCATGAGTGAGCTAGGACTGTGATGTTATTCAGAGTCACACTATTTAAACTCAGATACCAAATCAATGAAATCTCCATCACATTTCTAAGCAAATCTTGAATCCAGACAAGTAACAAGACTAAAGTCCAGTAAGAAAATACCCTAAGTGGAAAATACCCTAAGTGCTGTTGAAATGTTAACAGTAAGGAAGATTTACAGGTAGTGAATTTGTTTGTCTTGACAAGCATCTGCTGCCAGTAAAAACAAGACAGAAAAGCAGTGCTTTGACTGACTGAAGCTGACCTCTGTCAGTTACTTTGTCAGAGAAAAAAAATCGCAGTTGATCGTCACTGTGATCATGAATAGGCTCATAAATACTCAAATCTCCACCTCTTATTTTGAAATACTCAGATTCCAAACACATATGAATTAGTTTGGTAAAACTGAGTTGTGCTGATTTCTTGGCAAAGGAATTGATTACTATATTATGCAAAACCTCTAGAGCAAATGCATGTGAATGTTTCTGGAGTTCCAAAAGGTTAAACGTTGTACTGTGATGACAGCAGCTGGGGAGACAAGCCTGAATTTGTGCACGGTATAAAGTCCCAGCTCTGTTCACAAATTTATGCTGCTGTAGGGTGCAAGGCATCAGGTCTGCATACAGCTACATTGTTGTCTGGCTGTGGGAACACTTCCCCAGTCATCTGGTGCTTCAGCAGAGTTCATCAAAGCTGTTATTTCTATGTATGAGGAAAGGAGGAAAAGCAAAGCTGAAAGCAGTGGGAAGCCTGTCACTGAGTTTGTCTGCATCACATCATCCGTGTGAAAACAGTGTGCCAAGAGTCCCAGGGAAGTGGGCAAGGAGCCAGAGTCTTTTTAGCTCTCCACAGAGGGTGCTACTGCCTGCAGGTGTGGTTGGAGTGCTGAGGAGGGGATTAGCCCTCACAGTGGGAGGATATTTGGGTCAGAATGGCAGCAGGTCAGGCTATTGGATCAGGCATGTGGACAGTGAATGCGTCTCTTTGCCAGACTAGAAAATAAAATATTGTTTGGAAGGTTACAAGAATTCTACAGTGTTAAAAGCCTAAAAAATGTAACTAGTATTCACCAGTAAAGAAACTCTGTTCAGAGTAAAGGTTGTCTAAATTTTGAGAGAATTTTGTAACACAGCAGTGAGGTGATTAACATGTAGTTTTTGGCAGGATATGAAGGGCTTTGAGTTTTAAAAATTTGCAAAGAAAATCTGATGTGCCAAACCAGTTATGAAATACAAGTCAATGTTGATGGTCTTTAATAACACATTTTAGTCATTTTAGACATTTTATTTTTAAATATCACTGCAATACAAGTGGGTCTTAATGGAATTTTTATTCTGAAAAGTGCCTACCGACTTATGCATATGCAGGCAGATGTGTTTACAAAAAAACTCCCAACAGACTAAGCAACTACCTCCTTGCACTATGGGAAAAAGAAGAAAGATATAAGAATATGCTGATAATAAAGAAGAGAGGTTTAAGAAGTACATTTGTTAGGACCTTTACTGAATTTTTAACCATATGGCATAAGACTTTCCAAATAAGTTTTAGTTTTCAATCAAGACTCCTAGAAAATTAGTATGGTGTCTGAAATAAATAGAGGTATCATTTGATTCTGCAGTCTATTTTGCAGTGCTAAAAGTACAAAAAAGAAAGAAAGAAACAAAAGATCCCCAAGCTTGTTGTTTCTTTTACCGCAAGTACCAAATAGAATAGCAAAAAAATTGCTTCATGGAAGTGTTGAAATACATTGTGACATTTCTGAAAACCAGATCCAAAAGGTCTGTATATTTGCTAGCTGTAAGTGAACCATATACTTGCTAAATACTAGATACACATACATAAATACATACATTACTGTAAATGATAGATGCTATGGTACATTCTTTCTTTTCTGAAGCACGTTTGGAACCTTACATTTGGAATTAATGCACACAAAACAAGGAGTTTTGTTAAACAGGTGTCACTTTTGAAAAGTAAGGATTAAGTCTTACAGAGATAATTGCTGTTTCTTCATCAGTTTCTGTGCTAATTCAGGAAGACTACTGTGGAGTGTGGAGATTATAAGAAATGAAGAAGCATGCTCAGGTTATGCATATTCTGGTTTCTGCCTTGATGAATGCAGCGTTGATTGCTTCCTAAAGATGCAGCAATTCATGTTACCACTTTCCAATGTACAAAGGCACATAAACAGGAGCCAAGAAAAGTCTGGAAAAACCTGGAACTCTTTGATAAGGGCCATTTTTATGAACTTTTCATCAAAAACTGTTCATATCTGTTTGCCTATCTATTATAAGCAGTAAACCTCTTAAGAAAAAAGGTTGTTATAATTTTAATTTGATCAAATGAATAATATTTGTTGTATTACATAATCTTATGTGGTAAAGAACAACATAGAATGGCATATATCTGACATGTTACCCATCTTTTCACATAAAAATATCACCAGTGTATTTTTTCATTAGGGACAGTGTCAGTGGAAGAGGTGTGCTCCCTGGCAAGTCATCAGTAGACAAAGGATATCTTAACTGAAGAATAGGAAATGGAAGAAATGTGTATGGGAAAGACTAAGAGCAAACGCACAAAGGGTGAAGGGGGAGCACAGTTATCTCTGAGGATGAGAGGAACAGATGTATGGGTATATAGCTACTCAAAATTCTAAAAAAATACACACATATTCATGAGGAGAAACAAAATATTCATTTTCAGTCTGTATTTTTGTTTTGTGTTTTTTTTTTTCCAGTCGTAAAAGCTAAGAAAATGAAGAGGGTAAAAACCCAATATTGATATTCATTTAGATGTAAGCATTTTGTTTCCATAAAAAATGCAGTAGATGTATCAATAAACATGCTGAAGGTTGTAAGGATTATAAAGAAAATTATATAAGTAATCTGATTTTGAATGAAGTTTTAAGATCTAGAGATCAATGTACCCTTGTGTCTTCAAAAAGAATCAAAATAAGCATACTGGAATTTCTAAATTCCTGTAAGGCTGATTTTCAGAAATAATAAGTTGAGTTTTTCCAGCTTCCATTGAATTTACCTGGCACTCATTACAGAACTGAATTGGATAGAAGAATACAGATAGAAAGAGAGAAAAGACAAACAGAATAATCATAAAAAGTCTAGAATGGATCCCAAAACGGAATAATCATGTGCTTTTTTTAAAACTAAATATTATTATCTCACTTGATGTATGAGGTAAAGTTCTTTTGCTGCTTCACATATCTATTGGTAGCCTATGACTCTAGTAGGAGGGAGAAGCAATGTAACAGATGAGAAGACGGGGAAGAAGTTTTTGTCAGATAACAGCTGGTTTCATGAAATAGAATCTGTGTGTCTGAACAGAAGATTAATTTTATGACTGACATCTACCTGGGGCTGTCTTGTCTGACATGACAGGAACTGTAGAAGGAGGTGTGTGAAAAGCTGGGACTGAAATATCAGGCCATGTAAATGTCATAGTGGTTATGCATTACACATTCCATCATGGGAAATTAAAAGGTTAATGATAATCCCTGTTTTCCAAAACAATACACTTTCCAATTTTTAAATGTTTTGTCAGCAAAAGGAAAACAATGTGATGGGGAGCATGGGAGAAAACAATAAACCCTTCTAACATCTGTTGTGGTTTTTACTCATGAAATGAGCCCTGGAAGATGCAATGGATTTGAGAATGTTTGCTGGGTGTGCTCTGCTATGGCTCAACCTCAAGGGCACAATAAACTTAGAACAAGTGCTTAGAAACAGATCAAAGATCCAATGAATTATTTTGCATTTTTAACCTCTGACCAAAACACCATATCCTGAATACTGTTGCTTCTAATTGGAGAGCTTAAAAGATAAGTAGCATACAGGGACAACCATTGCCATAGGAAAGTAAAACTGTGATTAATTATGGCATATTCCCTTGTCTATTCAATATGTTTATGTAAAATGTTTTTTTTTTTAATTCTTTCAGCAATAATATTAGAAGTTTTCCCCTATTGGGTAATATATAAATTCATGAATATGCAAATTTGAAAGGTGAGAATGTGCATAAATATCTATGGAGCTTATTGCTACCTACGTAAAAAAGTTAAGCAAAAATCTCAGTGAAAGTTGTTCGCTTACATTTTTCACAGTTTAGTAGCAAAAGTTAAATTTATTTTGAAATCTAGGTCCATTTTGAAGAGGTCAATACTTAAGCAACTCCAATTTGCACAATGGTCTATAACCCAATGATATTTCTTTAAAGTTCATTGAAAAGTCAATGTGTTCTTTTCAGTTTGTCTTGAATAATAAGATGGCTCTGGATCAAGTTGGCTGTCTCTTAATTGTTGATGATAAAATGATTTGTATAAATTGATACAAAATACTTTGAATTATATGCATTCAATTTGATGACATTTTTTGTTATTTTCTCATGTTTTGGTGACTAGTTACCAAAATATGTGAAATACTTTATAATACTATAAAAAATTTAACAAACAGGAAAAAAAGTGCCACTGAATTTTAATTCCATGATCTGAAATTGAAATTCATATCAGTGCAGCACATTTCAACAACCAAATACAACTGAATAGTGAATAAATGCTTTCATTTGCATGTATAATGGTTTGCTTAAACAATAACAGAAGTGCTTCCTTATACATATGAAAATCCTAGGATATGAATTTGATTGAAGTAAATAGGGTTTTGTTATTTAAATTAATAGTCTTAAATCCTTTATCTTGTGTACTGACGAGTCTGTGTCTCTGACCAGATTGCTCTTCTTTCTATTGGTTCAACCATGTACTCAGTGAAGTGGAACTAGGAACTTGAAATTCACTCAAAATTTCAGGATGCACTTATAAGCATTTACCTGGTAGTAAGAAAGTGTTATTAAAATCTATAAAAATCTACATTTTACACTATTACTGGATTTAAAGAGAAAAATATAAAAGTAGAAGATAATTCCTTTTAAAGCTAATTGTGGTCTTTGTTGTTTTTTATTAAAAGGAAAGCGTCTTGATTGTCACACCTGGGTATATAATCCATAGTCATAAATTCTTTTAGCATCAAAATATGACTTCTATGTCTATATTTTTATTTTCCTAACCTTTTGATCTTGCTTTTTTACAATATATATTGATGGACATTAATTCCTGTCAGTTTGGCCTTTCATGGCAAATATAACAATTTCAGAATTTACAGTCCCATTGTGTAACAAAAAAGACAGACTGACCTTTATTAATTACCTGTAATTTGTCAGCTGGCACCTTAGGGTTTGGTTTGTTGCTTTGTAGTTTTTTTTCTAAATGAAAAACTCCTGCTTAACGTAATCAGTAGCAATTAAAAGAATTACACATGGCATTTTCCTTTTTTTAGCATAAGGTCAAAAAAAAAATAGGTGATGCCATTTCATTAAAATATAAATATGTCAACTGAAATTTAGATAACTGGGTATTAATGATTTAATTAACAGGATGAAACCTTCTTAAAAGCAAAGAGAAGATTCATTAATACCAGTCTGAGCACAGGTAATAACTGATTTCAATGGAGAAATACTGTCTTCAGTAAGAAAGTATTTTCATAAATTCATGAGCTTGAATATATAATGGTTTATCTTTTGTGAATATATTCATGGGAAAATAAAAGCTGAATAAAATTGAAAGAAAACTATCAGCTGTATCACAATTTCAGGTTAGGCAATTTAGATTTACTTCAATACTTTTTCTAAATAAAGCTTTGATATGTTTCATGAAAGAAAAGTGCAATTTGCTATTAAATTGGTCTATTTACATAAGTTTTGAGAGGAATAACCATTCTCAGTTAAAAAGTAAGCACTTGTGCTCTATATAGCTCTGAACATTAATGATTATGTGCCAAATACATCTAGCAAATACATTTCTCTTCTGTAATTCCAATAGAGTTGCTGTTACTGAACTTAGAGATTAATGTAGTTCTGTGTGCTTCAAGATCAATGACTAAAACTACAAGAGATGCTAGTCCTCAAACACCAGTAATAAGCATATCAATTTAATATGCAGGTCCTCAAATCATTTATTTATTGTGTCTTTTAATTCTGGAGTTACCCATAGCAGACAGGCAAAGATTTTAAACTTTGTTGGTAAAGTTAACTTGTGTGTTTCAAGACTTTTCTATGACTGCTTAAGCATTCACAGTGCTTAATGGTCAGGTTGTACAACAGCAGTTACCAATACTTGTTGTTCAAATGTGCAAACAGTGTTACTCCAGTTTTAGACACATGCAATGGCTTTTAACAAAGTTTGGATCATTTTGTTAATTTCATCACTTGAGCAGATTGACCAAGTGATGTTAGGATGGCTATGAAGGAGGTTGTGCACAGGCTGAACCACTTGTATCCACTGCAGCTTTCCAGGTATCGGAATGAAAGCATAAAGCTGTAGTTAAAGCTTTTCATAAAACTTGTTTGCAGCCAGGAAGCTGCTTGTCTAAAGCAACATTTGTGGACAGAAGCAAACAGGGCATTTCTGTGGCATTTAAGTACAACTTGTGACTCATTTAGGCTTCAAAATCATGGGAGTTGTCTCTATGTCATTAAAACATCAGTTGTCTACTAGAATCTCTGGGTTCTTTGGTACAACTTTCCTAGTGTTGTGACACTGACTTTTGCTACTTTATGCTATGGTACTATTTTCTTTCACTTGTTGTGGTCCTCAGTTGAGCCCTTCTCATTTGCAGGCTTGATTCATTAGAATAGCAGACTTCACATAACATCTAGAAAAAATGTAGTTGTGTTGATCTGGCATTGGACAGGAAGATTGATTACAAATGTCCTATTGAAGTTTGTTTCATGTCTATTCTAAAAGCATCCTACAGCATTCTCCTGAGAAACTAGCTTCCCATGGCTTGGACAGGTGCACTTGTAGCTGAGTTAAAAATTGACTTGTGGCCAGCCCCAGAAAGTGGTGGTGGATGTAGTTACATCCAGAAGGGAACCAGTCACTACTGGTGTGCCCCAGGGCAGAGTGTTAGGGCCAGTCCTGTCAAATATCTTCACTATCTGAACTATCTGATTGAGAGCACCCTCAATGAGTTTCAGATGACAGCAGCTTGGGTGGGAGTGTTAATCTGCTGCAAGGCTCTGCAGAGGGACCTGGACAGGCTTGATTGATGCCAGGACAATTGTATGGGGCTCAAAATGACAAAGTGCTGAGTGCTGCACTTGGGTCACAACAACCCCAGACAGTGCTATGGGCTGGAGCAGAGTGGTTGAAGAGCTGCCTGGTGGAAAAGGACCTGGGGGTGCTGGTAGACAGATGGCTGAACGTGAGCCAGTTCATGTCCTGGTCATAAAGATAAACATGGGTTTATTGGACAAGAAGGCCAGTGGGATCCTGGCCTGTGTCAGCAGCAGTGTGGCCAGCAGGAGCAGGGCAGGGATTGTCCCCCTGTACCCGGCACTGGTGAGGCTGCACCTCAAATCCTGCATCCAGTTCTGGATTCCCTCAGCACAGGAAGGGCATTGAGGGGCTGGAGCGTGTCCAGAGAAGGGCAACGGAGCTGGGGAAGGGACTGGAGCAAAAGTCCTTGGAGGAGCAGCTGAGGGAGCTGGGGGTGTTCAGCTTGAGAAAGGAAAGATCAGGGGGAACCTTATTGCTCTTGGTGACTGCTTGAAAGGAGGTTTTGGACAGGTGGGGTTGGTCTTCTCTCCCACTTAACAGGTAACAGAATGAGAGGGAGCAGTCCATTGTGCCGTGGGAGGTTTACATCAGAGACAGGGTTTTGTGGTGATGGTGGCAGTGCTAGGCTAGGGGTTGGAGTCAATGATTTCAGAGGTCTTTTTGAAACCTTAATGATTCTGTGGTACTCTGTATGTATTCTGTGTAATTAGAACTGCCATGCTGGATTAGACCTCAGGAAAGATGTAGGTGAAGTAGTACCATGGGACTTGCATCAACAAAGAGGTATGGGAGTTCAAATTATTGCTTGCTTAAAAAAACTGAGTATTTCCCCTTACAATATAGAATAGTACATTAAACATTATCTATATTGCATTCTGTACATTTAATTTATCTTGTTGGATGATAAAGAGCTGTTTAAAAGAGCAGTCATATTATGGGAAGTCATATTATGCCATTTGCTTTTTGGAGTCCATTGATAAAATAAAATGGAAATAAACAGAATTCTAGGGAATTCTTCTCACTTGCAGGACCACTGGATTAGCAAGGGGCCAAGTAAAGCTATGGAAGAAGAGTTTTCATTGGAAATGCAGGGATATATGTGGCCTATGGTGGTTTGAGGTTAGGCAGTCACTGAGTGGCAATTCAAAGGACATTGAGCAGTGAGGTGTGAGAGAAGACTGACAGGGAGCCTTCTGAAGTACCTCTTCAGCAATATTAATATCTTGAAAGCTGCTCTATTCAGATTAATCAAAAATTCTACAGTATAGGAAAAAACACATTTTGTGCATTAGATCTCTATTTCTCTTTCATAATTTTGAAGGATGATCATTGCTAGAGCAATAGTGAAAAATAAATTTATTTACAGTGCCAGTGAAGAAGTCTGTTCCTAGTCAGTTCTGTGAAAATAAAATTAAGCCAGACCAGTGTTCAAACACAGAACTTTTTTTTGACTCTTGAGTATTATATTCAAACATGAACACACTCAGAAAACACTTTAAAGAAATAGTCTTCCAATGGTACAAATGTCCATGAAGAAATTATTCTGTCATATAAACTGCTGCACACCTACATTAGTCTAAAATAAGAATATGTTTTCAGGTATTGTATGGCTACTCCTTTTGAAGTAGCAGGATTGTTGGCTCATGGCTATTGTTAGAATCTAGTAGTATCTGCTGATAAATGTTGGCTCTTCAAGTGATGATGTTTTAATAGTAGCCACTAGTTATGTAAACTTCTCAGTCTTCTTTAATCAGCACTGAATAGAAAGATAATTTTTAAATTAACAGTAAAGCTTTATAGCATCTATGTTAGGTCACTAAGAATTGCCATAGCAATGGAGTTTCTAAAAACCACTCATTTCTTACATTACTGTATTTTAGAAGAGTATTGTTCCAGTCGTTCATCTCTCAATATGCAGAGATTGTTATTTAATACATTTCAGTCAAATTGTGGAAAGAGCAAAACTCACTGACACTTCTGAGACCTCTATTCACCAATGTCTTTATTATAACAGTTTCTCAAATGTAATTGCTCTGAAAGTCATTTTCTAATCCTACAGTTTCAATTGTTGGCTAAAGATTGAATTAGGAACAAGAGCCTAGATACTCAAAGGATTCTCTGAGGACTTAGGTATTGCTGTTGTGTTAGCAACTACACAGTAGTTGTGCCTTTGACCTTAGTTTAATTGCAAAAGATGGTCTGTAATAAAAATTTGTATGAAATGTAAATAAATGTCATCTGTTGTATTAACAGGCTAATTTATTCATTAGAATAACAATAGCAAAACAAAAGTAGTATTCATTAATAAAAACCAAGCTTATGTTGAGGCTGGGAAAGCACTGTAGCTGTGTGGTTCCTCCAGTAAGTACTTTGGCATGCAAAGTTACAGCTCTGGCAGAGGAAATGCAAATGAATGGGGGAAAAACAAACTGGAACACTGTCACTGGGCTGTCAGTATCAAAGTTTCTCAGAGATCAGACTGGGGACCAATTTAAATTTTTTTTTTTTTTTTTTTTTTTTAACTGGCACAGAAGTGAAGTTCTGCTGAAAATTCCAGCGAGCAAAACTGCAGGACACAGTAGATAAAGGATTCAAAATAGCCATATAGTCAGAAGTGAATAATTTTGAGGATGATGATTTGCTCTTTTATAAGAAAACCTCCTTAAGGATTTTCTTTATAATAATATTTCACTGTTCCCTTCTACTGAGTTGAAGTTATATGTGAAAGTGGTTTTAACTTTTGAATGAGTAAACCAATTTTCCATCAGTTATAATTCTGTGTGGTGAGGTTGAGGAAAGATGGCTGGGGATAAAATTAGGGGAAACTGGGAAGTTATATTCACTCATAACAGAACTTACAATGGTACAGAAATGATGGGGTTGCTACTTCCTGGATGGAATGCTGCTGGCATGCTCAAAACCTGTTCCACCTGTTCTTGTGGGGATGATTCCCCATACACACAATCTGCAAACACCAGCACCTGCTTAGGGGGATGGGATGGAGGCTGAAGCAGAGTGGGGACACCACAGCCAGGCTCAGTTGAAATCCTTGCAGGGAGGGGACCTCGGTGGTACTTTGCAGCTTCGAATCCATGTCACACCTCAGCCAGGGGAGAGGGGAGAAGATGCCTTGTTGCCAAGCCAGTGATTGGGCCAAAATTGCTCTCCCTGGAGGAACTTGCTTTTTTGTAATCTAATTGTAATATTGATGCACACCTGCATCCCAAAGGTACCTGCCTCCAAGGTGCAACCAACCCTTGCTGGGCAGGTGCTCTGTGTTTTATGGACTGTACACCCATCAGTAACAAAGGTGTAAATGACTAGAGTCACTCAGTTCCAGCTAACATAAAGAAACAGTATAAAAGTAGGCTGAGAATGGGGAAAAGTGAGGTAAGACTCCATCATAGTACTGGGATCATTTGGCAGGCTGAACTTGTCTTCTCCCCTGTGGAGACACCTGTTGGGTAAGAATCATACTCTGTGCACACTGAATAATTTAATTGAGGATTAGAACTTGTCTGTGTATTGCTTTTGAATACATTTTTGCAGTCAGATGCTATTAATCCTTGAACCTTAACCTGCCACCATTTTATATTAAAAAGGGGTGTGTTTCTGTTGGTGTAAGTCCCTCATGGGTGCTGGCAGTCACCAGCAGCAGGCAACATACTCAGATAAAGTGGAAGATCCACTGAGAGGTCCTCAAGAGGGAAGACCTGCTGAGGGGTCTCCTTTATGCTGTTGGTGTGTGTGTCCCTGAGTAAGTCAGTCCAAGTGCTCTCTGATCCAGCAGGACTGCCCAGTGGAGGCTCCCCTGACAGGATGCTGACAGACTGGTCAGGCACAAGGGTCTCAGCTCTCCTGGGGTGCTGACAGACAAATCAGACAGTAAGGGTTGAGGAAATGTCCCTTTGCATGTGAGAGAGGACTTTCTAGATACTTGCTGTGCTGTTCAGGACATACAAAACTAGAGGATTATACTGTCTTATGCTTTTAGGAAACTTTTTAACATAAGAGGTATGGGTCCAATGTGATCAAGTTATTACTGATAAATAAATCCAGACAAAAAAAATCTGCTATTAAAACCAAAGAAGGAATAAAAAGGGGAATTCTGTAGAATGTGAATAGTTCATAATTCATAAAAGAGTGCATTGTGTTTTAGTGTGTTTAGAGCTATGAAAAGAGCAAACAAATATCTAGAAACTTAGGGAACTAAACAGTAAACATAATTTTCTTGTGTGTAATTTGTGCATACTTTGTTTTCTAGCAAACAAAATTGAAATCAAGACAGCTAATCTCAATTGCTATGAGTTCTGCTACTATATTCTGCTGTGCAAAATTAAAGAGCAAAATAACTAAATAAGGAGGCACTCTAAATGAACTAAGCAGCACAATTATACCAAGACACTTAAAGTGAGATAATGCAAATCCATCCTGGAAATATTTGCAATGTGTGCAAAATATGTGTGAAAATGAAAGCATATGGCTATTTCTCACCAAGTACTCTGGCTCACAATACTTAAACAGTCATGGAAATATGTAGCAGCCAGCACGATATGTTGTAACAGATTTTGTTCAAAAATGCATAGAAAGGAAGCAGGAACTAAATTTTCAATAAGACTGAGCTGACAAATCAAGGTACATGGATTAAATATCTGAGAGGGTAAATATTCACAACAATTGGTACATTCATATAGTCCCATATATCTCTTGAAAAATTATTTCAAGACCTGTTCCTAGACATCTACATGCATGACACTCTTGGGTTTTTCCAAACATACTGTTCACTCACTGCAGGAAAAAAAACTCTTCAAATCTTAAGAAGCACAAAAGTTATACAGAATGAATGGTAAAGTTAAGATTTGCTTTCCTAATCTCATCTGCATACATGTTTACTGAAACATCAGATATTTGGGGTTTAATTGTTTCCACTAGAGCACACACCGAAAGCACTCAGCTTTGCTTGGTTGATGTGTGTGGAGCTTTGTTTGGGGGGATGTTTTGTTTTGATTTTTGACTATCTTTTTTCCTTCTATGGAAAAGCAATTTTTTTTTTTTTTTTTAGATTATCTGAACAAAAATAAATCAGAATCCAGAAATGAAAATAGTAACTTCATTGAACATAGATGTGAGGGAGGAAAATGAATGAATTTTTTTTGTATAAAAAAAAGGATTGTTTTAGTCTGAGAAAAACTGTGAGAAAAGAGGCTAAATGCCTAGGGAGACTATTCTAGGGGATCATGGTTGATGGCAAGTTGAATCAGCAGTGTACCCTGGCAGCCAGGAGGGCCAGCCCTGTCCTGGGGGGCATCAGGCACAGCATCACCAGCCAGGCAAGGGAGGGGACTGTCCTGCTCTGCTCTGCCCTGGGGCAGCCTCACCTCCAGGGCTGGGGCAGTTTTGGGCACCACAGCGTAAGAAGGGTTTAAAGCAATTGGAGAGCATCCAAAAGAGGGTCATGAAGATAAGTGAAGGACCTAGAGAGGAAGCTGTATGAGGAATGGCTGAGTTAATTTAGTTTGTTCAGCCTGGAGAAAGGAAGACTGAGGGAAGAAACAGCAGTCTACAGCTTCCTCACAAAGGCAAGAGGAGGGGCAAGCACTGATCTCTTCTTTCTTGTGACCAGTGACAGGACCCAAGGGACCAGCACAAAGCATGTAATTGGTTAAGCCTAAATGTACATCTGGAAAAATTCCTAATCACCCTTAGTTTGCCTTAGTTTGCCCCTCTGTAATTGTCTCATTAAAAAGAATTGCAGGTAAGGTTTTGTTGAATTCCAAGGTTCATTGTTTGACTTTATCAAGACTTATATGAATATTACTCAAAAGATAATATAGTTACTCAAAAAAAAAAAAAGAAACATATAATTTATCTGCTTAAGCTGGTTAATATTCTCACAAATTGGCTGGACAAATACTGAATCATGAACCAGGAACCAACACAGGTCTTGGTGAAATAGCATTATTCCTTATTGTCCATGGAAATAACAAAGACATGTAGATATCAAAAATCTAGCAGTCACAAAGAAGAATGAAAAGTGGCAAATACAGGCCCCTTTTTTCAAGTGTTAAACTGTTTCTGTCACACATAATGAGTGCTATATAAAAATCCATTTAACAACAATGTCACTGAGCCCTGTCTTGCAGATCCTTCCATGACTGATAATGTTTCACGACTACATAAAGATCCAGGGACGAAAGCAAATTTGAAGCAGTCTAATCACATAAAGAGTTTCACAATCTATTCAGATTCATTTCCCAGAGGGTTGCTTCTTATGCTGTCTATTTCTGTTTAAAACGCTTATATACTTAATACATATTTGCAATACCTAAGAAGTGATCTTGTCCATTCAAACTCAACACATACTAATTTCCTCAAGACTCTTGAACACTTTATAGTGCTAATTATGTCTATTACTGTCATTTACTTTGAAATTATGTGAGGGCTCCCTTCTGAAGCAGAAATCCCCAATTTTGCTTAGTAATGAAGAAAGTTCTATTTCAGTAAGGCTTTCTGATCTAATAGCTCTGATTTCATTTAGAAATAATAGATTTACTTGTACAAAGAATGGTGACACATATGTTTAATGCAGATAACTGCTTATCAAATTTGTTCTAATTAGGCATTTTTGTATTGTAGGATTAATGTAGACACTTTGGGGACACTGCACAAGAAGCATATGTAATTCACAAGTGAGATGATTTTTTAAAAGCAATTTTACAATTTTTTTCATGCTGTTTCTCCAATGTATATGGGGTTAAATATAGTACTAAGAACTGTCAATGTCACTAGAATAAAGCTGAGAAACCTTTGATTGTAATGAAGTTTGAACCTGATACATTGCATATGTCTGTGTCTTTCTTTGTGCATCTATGAATTTGTTCATCTTTTCATGAATATGAATCCCAATTCAATCACCTTTTTGTTACAAAGAACTAATTTACATAATTGTGCACCGTAGTTTCCATTGTGAAGCACCCTGGAAAAAAATGAGTTACTAGAAAAACAAGCCTCTTATTCCATTAGTCTGAGAATGAGACAAAAAGGCTTTTTACTTGATGAAGATGCAGACACACTTCATTTAGAGTTGTGTCCTCATATAGAAGGCATGGCTAAAGATGAAAGTTCTAGTCCTGATCAGGTTGAAACATTTCAGTCCTGAGGAGAATCTGCACTCAAATCGTTATAAGTGTCTTTTAGTTTTGTTTTGAGTTTATTTTTGTCAGAGAAAGCTAATTCCTTTGGGTAAGATAAACATGAGACGAGCAGGCTTGTGTTATATGATGCCATGAGGCTGATGTATTTAAGATCTTTCTTTGCTCTGCACTGAACTGTAAAAATACCTGAAGCCAATGTAAGGCCAAATAATTATCTACATCAAAATCACTGTAGAGAAGAAAAGGTGGAGAGAAGACTTGATCTTTCAAGAATGCTAAAAATTACAAGTACAAGGAAGGGTCACTGGTTTTTCATGCACATTTTGGATAAAACTGGAAAGCTTTATGAAGAATTGAGGAATTTTATCAGAAAAAAAAAAATCATTAACTTCTTGCTTTTAGGAAGAAGTTGAGATTAAGAGAACAGGAATTGAGTGGAAGGAATCCAGTTCTAGAAGTCACATCACAGTAAAACAGATTTAGGAAAGGACAGATGAGTTCAGAATATATTATATGCCTTCTATTTGTTTTGTTTTAGGTCAGGGGCTAGAGTTAAAGATACAAAGCTAAGACATTATTTTATATGTACATACACCATTTTGAAAAAAAATCTAAGGAGGAAGGTAAGAAGCAGGAAGAGTAATATTGAGATTTTTTTTTTTGTGAGAAACCCAAATCATCATGGTGTTATACTGATAAGAAAGGGAGAAAAATGAGAAATCTGATCAATTCATTTTTCTGAGGATATCAGAAACATTTATTTTCTAGAAGAAGAAAAATTATAGCGGAAGGCAAATTTTAAGAGAAATGAGAGAAATCAATTAGTGATTTAAGCTAGTGACCTAAGTGCCGTAACTCTTGGAGATATGGCTGGGTATTTGATGTACTCAGGTATTAACTTATTTCTGTGTGATAACAAGAAGTCTTCCTGACCTATGTTGCCTGTTAGCACGGGCAGCCTGAGCCATTTGCTGCTGGGGCTCAACCCCAGCTGCCCCCTGAGTACCACCCAGCTGCTCACTCACCCGGCAGGTAAGGACAGCAGCGGCTGGTTTGGCTCCAGGATGGAATGTCAAACCCAGTAGGAATGCCAAACTGTGAGGCATTTTAACTACTTGGCCTATACCATGTGAAATCCTAGGGAAGTCAAGGTGACTCTTCGTGAGATAAGTGCTGCTGGTGATGAATAAGGTTATCGCAGTAAACTGATTATCTACATGTCACTTTAAAAATAATTCACTTATTAGAAGATAACAAGATCACACCAGCCTCAACAAATCTGACACTCGTGTTGAAGAAAATGACAGTAATTGGATACCAACTTTTGCTACAAAGAAGGTATTACTTTCATATTAATTCTATTTTATACAGGTATTAAAAATTGAAACAGTTGATTTTACTGACAGCAGCTAAATCAGAAATGGAAAAATACATTAGCATAACAGGAATATTCTTCAGTCTAATAAAAACCTAAAAAAATAGGTCAAAAATACAAAAGTTCCTAAGTAAAGTGATAAATGAACCATATACAAGAAAAGAAACATGTCTAAGAAAATAACTTGATGACAGAAAAGTATTAATAATCTTAATTAAAAAGTACTGGAGCTATTATGTCGAACAGCTTAGATTTTACCTAGCAATTGGAAACCTGGCAGGACTTATGAAGTGCATTTTTCTATTAATAGCAGTTTTTAGAAGTATTAGAAAAAAATGCAGAGAATGCACATTTCAGATCCGCATAATGACATCCATCACATCCCTGTAGGGGTACTAGAAAGAGATGTTTAAGTTGTGTACCAATCTCATTTTGCTGATAACACTTTTCATCAGAGAAGATGAAACAAATGTGACTTTCAAAATTTAATCATGAAGGACAAGGACATTGGATAACAGTAACCACTTTAAATGTCTCAGGAACTTGCACTGTAAATGTGCATGTCATCAACTTGAAGGCAGACCAACATACTTCAAGGCAAACTACCCAGAATATTTTAGTTCTTAAAGGAGGAAGGACACACAGTACTTTAAGTGTATTATACAGGTTACAAAAGAAAGGTGTGTTCTCAGCATCACATAAATATGAAACAGTCTGAGGTAAAAAAAATCCTGTAACCAGAGGCCATTAGATTGCTTTAGCTGGATAAATAACTCCCAGTAGCAAAGCAAATATGCAACATTTCATCAGAGCTATGACATTGCACTGGTAGTATGCCTGAAAGAAACATTTGCTGTACAAAATGATGATTTATTGACAACTAATACTGAACAAAAGAAATTACTTTAAAAATACACTCTAAATTACAGAATATTGCTTTGCAATTGAAAGATACAAGTGGATTTGCAAGAATGCTGACTAACGGGAGAGAATAATTACAAAGATCTTACTAAGAAAATCAAAAATTCTTCAGAGTCAGAAAACCTGATTGTAAAAATGATACTGATACACAGAGTAACAATAATGCCTTAATACTGCTGAAACACATATAACAAGGTGCCAATACATAAGAAGGGTCAAAGAACAGATTTGCCTTTCTAGTCTTGCAGCTAAATGTAAAAAGAAAAGAAGACTTACAGCTTTATTCTACTGGGGAAAAACACCCTTGAATAGAAAATTTTATTGAAAGATATTTCAGTTATTTCAAATATTTCCTTATTAGGCACACACTTTTTCCTATTCAACTATGAAGTCAGGGATGGCTGTGAAATGAGTCATACACAAAGTGTGTATACATATTAAATTCACATACAGCCATGTCACTATCAGCATGATTTTTCTGAATGTTTCCTTTACTTAAGCATGTTTTACAGACATTTATTCATCTGCTTGGTCAAGAAAGAAGGAGAGGGACTTTTTACAAGAGCATGTAGTGACAGGAGTTGGGGGAATGAATTCAAACGAAAAGAGAGATATTAGCTATTAGGAGGAACTGACTTGCTGTGAGGGTGATGAGGCAGCAGAACAGGTTGCTCAAAGATGTTGTGGATGCCCCATCCCAGAAGGTGCTCAAGGCCAGTCTGGATGGAGCCCTGAGCAACCTGGTCTAGAGAAAGGTGTTCCTGTTCGTGGCAGGGGGGTTGGAATCAGATGGTATTTAAGGTTCCTCCTAAATCNACAGACATTTATTCATCTGCTTGGTCAAGAAAGAAGGAGAGGGACTTTTTACAAGAGCATGTAGTGACAGGAGTTGGGGGAATGAATTCAAACGAAAAGAGAGATATTAGCTATTAGGAGGAACTGACTTGCTGTGAGGGTGATGAGGCAGCAGAACAGGTTGCTCAAAGATGTTGTGGATGCCCCATCCCAGAAGGTGCTCAAGGCCAGTCTGGATGGAGCCCTGAGCAACCTGGTCTAGAGAAAGGTGTTCCTGTTCGTGGCAGGGGGGTTGGAATCAGATGGTATTTAAGGTTCCTCCTAAATCAGGTCATTCTATGATTCTATGATCCCATGATCCTCTCCCATCATTGAGACTTTAAAGTGAACTATTAGCTCTAGATTGCACAACAAATTTACATATTCATCTAATTCTCCTTCTGTTCTTTTACAGAAAGGGTTTTGATGTTTTGTTTATAGTTAATTCATATGTAGCCATTGATATTTCTTTCCATTTCATGATACCATTATACTGATCAGAGTAAAATATAATTTGAAAGAGAAATTTGATAGACTGAGTGCTTTTTACCTTCCTCCTTCTGTGTTTCTCAAAAGAAAATATGTATCTTTGCCACTTTGGGACTAATGCAAACTTGACTGGTTAAGACAAAACTTTCTGACATCTTTCCTCAAGCTTGAACATTTTTGTCTTCATTCCCACTACTACTGAAGATATTGAATACACTGAACAAAACCATCATACTATTCAAAATTAAATGTTGAAATGACAGAATGAATGTGTAAAAAACCATTAAATTACTTAGACAGATATGTCTCATTGATTTTCAATATGAAAGTACTAATCCCAGTATATACCTGTAATTCCCTAAGAATATCAGACCACACTCATTCTTTCAATGAAGACAGAAAACTTGGTCTCTTGAATGCATAACTAGAAAGCAATATTTCACTTCAGAGGATTGAACTTTTATCTATAACATTGCAGTATTTTTATTTCCCAGAGTAGCTTACATATAGATTTATAAAAGAATTTCCATTGAATAGTGGTTCTCTCATCATTCTTCCATCCTTAGCAGAGGACAGAACTGACAGAGGTATTTAGGAAAAGAAGAACAGAAAGAGAACAAGTACAAAAGTATTTTTTCCCAGTGTGCACTCTCAACTTCTAGCACTTTATCTGGTCTATCATTATGCAATTTGCAAGGAATATCTGATAGAAAGAGTAAAGAATATGAAGCCAGGCTCTTCTCAGTGGTACCTGATGACATCACACAAAGCCCTGGATACAAATTTGAAGAGTGGAAATTCTGACAGAAAATACAGTGAGGGTAATTGAACACTGGAATTGATTGCAAAGAGATGTGGATTCTCTGTCCTTAGAGTTGCTCAAAACCTAAACCCTAAAACCTAACTGGACACATTCCTAAGCAATCTGTTCTACCTAATCTTGTTTTAAGCTGGGTGTTTTTCCAGATGACCTCCAGGGGTGCCTCCCAATATCTCAGCAAATCTCTGATTCCATGATTCACTTACTCAGGGGTGAGAATATTTATGATATCCATGAAAAATGCCACACTCAGAAGGACTTTTTATTTATGAAGCACTCAGAAAGTAAAGCCTATGCTACTTCTTGGATCTATGCCCAGAAGTAATAGAAGTCTAACCTACATCCCTAAATAGGCTTCTCAGGAAGAAATGGACTTCCTAGTGTATCAGTGACATTAGCAAAGAGAATACAGTTTGTAAAATAATAAAAAAATAGCACTTAGAAATTGATATATAATAGTGTCTGACCAAAATCATTATTTCTGTACTCTCACTTGAGTTTAAATGTGAAAACCCTTAGTGCTCTGCTAAAATTATAACTGATTTCCTTTTCACTCACCTGTAGAAAAAATAGTATCAAGGTAAAAATGCCTAGTTCTGTGAAAATCTGGTAAAGGTAATCTGTTTAAAGTACAAAACCAACAAGTAGATAAAATGGACTTGTAAGATAAAAATTTCAAAGTATATGGAAATCTAAATAGCTGAAGAAAGGCCAATGATGCATAAACTCCTTATTAAACACTTCAGGTGGCCCATCTGAGTCAGAGTTTTCCTATTCTTGTAGGAAAACTACAAGATGTTGTACTTTCCTGGTCATTACTGACTGCAATAGTAACGGATAAATTTAATTAAGAGGTTGTGGATGCCCCATCCCAGAAGGTCCTCAAGGCCAGTCTGGATGGAGCCCTGAGCAATGTAGATTATGCAAATGTTAGATTATGTATATCTTTCATGTAGAAACTACTGGAATTTAAAATTCTCCATTTAACAAGGGAAGGATCTACAGAACAGAGTGGCTTGTAACTGGGGAGTTTACCTGAGGTTTCAACTCTTCTTCCTGTTGAAAATCTTCCATATAGCACTCAAATCCTCAAACTATTTACTGAAGTTGCCTTCCTTTGAATTCCTTTGAGAGGAACCCTAAAACAGCTCTTGCCTTGAGGCCACTCCAAAAAAAGTCATAGATGCATAAATAGAATGTTAGTTGTCCCTTAAAACGAAAAAAAAATAAATATCAGTGTTTAAATATCAGCATATTATGGAAATGCTTAAAAAGTAAAAATCAGAAGGCACATGAAAATGCCATTCAGGAACAACTGTATTTGGTTTTTCTTATTATTTCATGTAAAGATTGCAAAAATGATATCTGATTTTATAAAATATTCCCAAATTAGGATTTGATTTTTTATACACAGAGTAAGAGATGGACTTTTTGTCCTAGACTTCACAGAGAGACAAGAGAGGTTTTGTTTCTCTTTTAAAGAAAAATTAAGTGATTTGCTGTTGTATGATTTTTTTGATAATGTACAAATAGAATTCTGATTTGTTGACTTTTTGTTCTGTTCTTGATACACTCTTACTTCCCTCTGAACTTTTTTTCAGGATGCTTAGAGGCATATTTACAGGTAAGTAAATGAAGAACAAAAAATATTTCAGGTTTTTAAACACAGAACAAAAGAACAAAAAACATTTCAGTGGTTTTTTTAATGACACTTTTCAAATCAAGAATTATAACAACATTACTTCTTCTAATTTAGATAGTGTTCCAGAAAACTATTAGTATTAAAAAACAGTTCTTAATTAATAAGTGCATTTTTAACACAATAGGTAATTTGCTGTCAATAGAAAATCCCAAGAAATTTTTACAACAGTGTAAATAAAAAGATGAAATTGTGAATTTAGTCTTATTCATGGACCAGCAATTAAAATAAATGTCATAAATAAAATTTTAAAAAGAGTTTGACTGAAAAACCCTGGCAACTCCAAGTAGAATAGTGATCAATTATATCTCTAGGATCTACGTAATGTAATTATAAGATTCTCAGAATTATCTTTAAATTATATATTTGTTTGGTGTACCTCATGTGAAAAAATAGAAAATGAATAGCATTGAGCTAACAGAGTTATTACACATTGAATTAATTTTCCTCTTAAAAGACAATTAAAAATAAGGATAGTCATCCCTCTGGGCAGTTTTAAAACACTGTGGAATCTGAAAGAAGTTAATGAACATCACTAGAGAAATAGTAAGAAATAAAATGTGCAGATTTTTGGTAAGAAAATGACATGCTGGTTGCTATCAAAATCAAACATTAGTCAAAGAAATAGTCTTGTCAGAATAATCACATGAATTGGACAAGGACTACTGAAGATAACACACATGGATTAAATGTGAAAAAATGCAGATCTCAAAGAACTTTGCCTATGCAACAGTTTAAAAAAATTCAGTAATAGAAGTATTCCATTAAAGGGTACTAAAAATAACATTTATCCTCTTTATCCTTGAAAACAAGAAAATTATTTGAATAGGACAGTTATCATATGTAGGCATGTAGAAAACATTGGAATTAGTAATGGAAGTTTGTTGTATTATCAATTTACTTAGTTTTTGAGTATTAGCTAGTACTTTTGATGGTATGGGATAAAGGAAAGAAAACAGAACACAGTAACCAGACACAGAATTTTACTTTATCAGCACATATAACAAGAGATTTGATTCAACAGGATATTTTCTTTCTTAGGAAAGCAATAATTTTCAGTCTAGAATCAAAAAGTTTGATTGCAATCATGGTAAATTAGAAGTAATTTCAGCAGACAATGGCCATTTTCTCTAATCTACTTTTTATCTGGAAAAAGAATGTATATATATGCATTCTTACTTAATCCAGAAGTTATCACTTCGTAACCAACCAAAACTCAGGTTTGTCTAAAAAAATGGCAAACAGTTAAACTTTCCTAAAGGGAGGTTTTTCTCAACATCTCTTTGGGAGTGTTTGAGGGCATTCTAATTATTGGTTCATGTCACTTGCTCATCACAAATGAGACTGAACTTTATGGATTTTAGGAAGATTGCAGGATAATTCTTACTGCCTTCTTCAATAGGGCTGCAAGTAGAACTACCCTAGACCCAGAGGACAGCAGAGCAACTTTATGGTGGCTTGTGGGAATAACACATCTTAGTGTGCCTTTTAAATTTTTAAAGCACTTTTTAAATTATGAAAAGCTTTACACCTTCAATATTTAGAACAAGTTTTTGAAATCTGGCCTGGAGACAAGTTTGAGATAAAAAAAAATAAAATGCATAAGTTTTTCTTTCGTTCTTCTCTTTAGGTTTGGGTGACATGTAGTGTGAATTTAATGTCATCCTTTTGGTAAAATTCTGATTCCATGTTAAGATAACGCATCAGGAACCATGTCTGTCAAGACATAGTCTACAAATCATTTGACAATAATTCCATCTAGTGGCACTGGCTAGTTATTCTTGAATTCATTTTAATTTTGTCATCAAAATCAAATTTCTGAAAGCTGAAATGTTGCATTTAAAGATCTTGAAGACCAATGACCTTTTGTGCTAGAAGTCTTTTCAGATGGTCTGTGTGAGAGCCATTGTTTTTACTCAGGAGCAAGGATGGGAAAAAAAACCATTTAAAATAATTGTCAAATAAACATGTATCAACTAATTTTTTAAAATTATTTTATTTATTTTTTGTTTAGAAAAGAGTTGTCATTTCCAAGGAGGAAAATTACATGGGAATAAAACATCTGGTGGGAAGGAAAATTCCTCTTTTACAAGTCAAAATCTGAAAAGTCATAGCTCTTCACATTAACAGTAGAGGAAATCCCCTACACATCAGAGAAATCTGTGTTGCACTAGTATAAAGAAGTTAGCTAACAATTTTTTTTACTAATGTATCTGAAAAAAAAATCCCATATGTTATAATATTTGACCTTAAATACTTGATCTGTCAGGGAAAAAAAAAAGCTTTGGTATTGAATTAAATAAATAATGAATTAACTAAATAGTGAGTGCGGGCAAAAATGTTGCTTGGTGTTGGAATGCAAATAATGATATCCCATACAATGTCACAAATCCATTTGTGATTATAATATAATTTTATATATCCAGCTGTTTTTCTACTTTCTATCACCTTTATCACCAAATTAGAACCAATATATTCTTCATGGCAACCAGGCAACCAAGGACTGTGATTTGGCAAGATTTATTTATAATGCAGAGGCCACAAAAGACATCTTGGGTAATATGGGACGTTCCCATGCATTATTTCTTTTTCTCCCTTCTGCAGCAAGAGGAAAGGATGAAAGAATAAGGGAAAAAACCTTAAACCAAACACCTCCCACCTGGAAGATGAGACACAGGAAGAAATGACATCATATGCAATGTTACAAAAGCTGTACAGACTTAAAATCAGCTTTTATGTCCCTGCACATTTTCTTGAAGATCTCTACTCAGCTACATTCCAAGATGGTAGAATCATAGAGTATCCTGAATTGGAAAAGGCCCATGAGGATCATTGAGTCCAACTTCTGGCCCTGGTGAGGTGGGCATCATATACCAACTACATCAGGAAGCAAAAATCCTTCTAGAGTTTGTATTTCACAAAGTTGTTTTTCAAATTATAATTTAGTATTGGTTGCATAATGGAGAATTTGTATATTAAGGCATTAACACTGACTACCACTTGAGAGTTGCAAAGATACTAGCTGTGTAATTCCACTTGCAAGAGTCCTTTCTTCAGGGATTGCTGAAACTCTACTGATTTCAGGCTTTTCAGAAGAGAATGTGTCTTTTCAACAGAACATGTCAAATGTCCTACATTTCAGTTAGTTTGTTTTCTATGAGAAGAGCAACCTTTAGAGTTGCACAGTACTAACTGAAAAAGGATATATACTCTTGACAGAAGCTTGTCATAAAATCCACTAGAAAGAATCCCAAAACAAAAAACCAGCTTGTCTTCCACTTGACATCTGCAGTTTAATGCAAAAATGGAATCAGGTATTTCTGGTGATTGCCAGTGTTGTGTATACAGTTGTGCACAGCACTATGGTACTAGACATATGTCCCTAAATGAGGTCAAGTGGTGTCTGCTTTTCATGAGAAATGTTTTGTAAGAACCTATAGAGTGTAAGTACTACACGTTGTTTCTAATTTTACTAGAATTATTCTTGGTTTTGTATCGATCCCTTTCTAGCTCTGTTAGCCTGTCTTCATCAGCTACATTTTTTGCACAGTATTCTGCCCTGTGTGCTCAGAGTTTGCAAAAGTTTTGGCCAAGGCTGTGTCACCTCATTACCCATTTGAGATTTTTTCAATTTCCACCTGTTTGCAAGACAACTGATTGTGCTGTATCTCTGAAACAACACCAGATTGTGCACCAAGTCTGATATTGTTCTGTATGCATCAGACCTGCAGAATTTGTCCAGATCCATTGGGAACAGGCATCACCTAAAGCTACCCCTTCTCACAGAGATAAATGAGTGCCTTATGTTTGCTCTGAGTTACTCTTGAAAAGTCCTTTGCATCGAAATCACCTTTTACATAAAATATAACTATGATAAAATCCTAAAGATCTGGATTCTATTTTTTTTCTTTTTTACACTAGAACAATCAAGCTGCAGCACATCTGTATTCTTGACAGACAGGTACTGTCAAATCACCTGCAAAACTAAGAGAGTTCATTAAAGAGAACACATTTTTCACAAAGATGTCTTTGGCTCCAGTGAAAATACAAAACAAAGACTGCAGAATAAAAGGACATAGGAAAATAAAATCTTGAAGAATAGGCTCAGACAAGTGAGAAACACAGAGTTGGAAGACAACAAAAAGAGTTCATCCAGTAAACATTCTAAACCAGTGAAATTAGTCTAGACAGTTCTTCAAGCACAAATGATATGGCAGAGCTAATGAGAGGAAAAGCTAAAAAACCTCAGCTCTAAACCAGCTCTCAGGTATTTTGCATATGTGGCAACAATACAGAAATTACTAGAAAATTGTTCTCAGTATCCATTTGCTTTGAGAATGTAGACCAGATTTTATTTCAAAAGCAATTTCATAATAACGATTTTTTACATGGAAGAGATAAAGCAAAATTAGAGATAAAATTCAACACTGAAAGTATTTCTTTGGTTTTATTCCAACTGACATATTTTTTTCCTGGATATCTGCTTTTCTTTAATTTTTTCTTTTTCACTGTAGCAAACCTTTACCATATTTGGCTTACATTTTAAGACCAAAGTTAGTGTACCTTTCATTCCCTGATTGATATTTGCAAGCCAGCAGGTGCTAATGGTGCAGAAAAGTGCATATGAGCTTGAGAGAACATTGTTGAATCACAGCATGAAGCCAAAGATAATATGGATATATACACTCTAGTTTTACTGACACAGACTTTGAACTGTCATAGATTTGGATAACAGTTGGTCAAATATTTCATTTCAAGGAAATTATTTTTTTGTGTGTGTGTGCCAAAAGAAAATATGATGTTAATCCAGTGAGACTTGGGCCCCATGCTGCTTCAAATAAGATTAAAGGGATTGCCTACCAGGGTGAAGTTCTATTAAGTTTATAAATATTCATTGCTATATTGAAAAGTTTAAAGCAGAGTGAATTTCAGTTAATTGCTCACAGAAAGTAATCTTCTTATTTAAAAGAATACTGTTAATTAGATTTTCAAGGAAAAAAGACTGGGAACCCAAGATTTTTGTACAAAGAGAAGGCTTTAGGCAGATGAGTTTTATGAAACACAGAAGTGATCAGATCTGTTATGAGGGTAAAATTAGTTACTAGTTTGGTATGAAGGTATTTAGATATTTTCCAGTTACAAGATAGTGTCAATATTTTTTTAAAGGATTCATTGCAAATTAATTTACTCAACCAGTCAGAAGTTCCTGAGTGTTGGTTCAAAAGATATAGAGTCCTTGGCCATATCAGACAAAAGTAAATTAATTAAAAGGCTTGAGCTATGCCATGCAAAAACACAGACTAGAAGTGTCAGAGTAGAAAAATTATCGGTATCAGAGGGGATTCAATAAAAACAAAGCAAAACAAAACAAAACAAAGCACATGTCTGCCCTCCAAAAAACCAAATCTCCAGTATCAGTAGACAGCACAACTCACATCAGTACTGTAATTAAGACAATGGTTATAAAATGTTGTCAATACTGAAGGAATTACTTGATGAGTGTGTGAACAATGTTAACAAGGCATCATTTTCCTTATAATGTCTTGCAAAGTGCACTACTTTATCTGTATTTCCAGGAACAGCATTAACAAGGCATGTTACAGTTCAGCAAAAGACAGGAAAATACCAATGCTAATAAAAAGTACTCATATAGTTTCTGTGCCAAGAATTGCTTATACTCAGGGAACTCAAGGTTAGAAGCTACAGTTTGTCTCCTAGTCAGTTTATCACAAGCTGCAATAATGGAACAGTTGTCCATACACACACAGACCAAAAAAATCAAAAATCAAAAAAAACCAAACCAAACCAAACCAAACCAAAAACCCATAAACCCCCCAAAAAACAAGAACAACAATGACAAAAAAAAACCACCCAAAACCAAACAAAACCAAAAAAACAAAACAAAACAAACCCCAAAAAACCCAAAACAAACAAAAAATATAACCCCAAAAAAACCCAAAAAAGCTGAAAGCTAAATTTGGCTAGGGGTTATACATGGGGAAATAAATGGGAAATGAGCTAAAGTGTAAAATGAGAGGCCAGCAATTTGCCTCAGTCACTCTACAGAAGAGCACTCCTTTGCTGTAAGAGTGCTGCTGTGAAATGGATTTTATCATGCTTTGGAAACATATTAAGATACACTGAATTAAAGTTTTCTTTAGTACAACATTTTCTTTGCCAAATGGGCACTGTAAGAATGGCAACAGAGAAGTAAATAAATTCCTTCTTCTCATTAATTTCCACTTGTAGACAGTTTCAAAATAACATCTAGTTAAAAGTTGTCACACAGGCTGTGCTGGTAGAGAGAATCCACTTTGATTATTTACACCAAAGGTTAATCAGCCTTTTAAAAAGGATGTTTCTTTTCACACTTAGTATATACAACCTTGGCTTTCAGTCCTTAGTTCCTTTTTTCCTCTTTTAAACTATTCAAATAAGGGGGCCTTTTGTAGTCTATTATGAATATACTGAATGAAAAGAATTTTTTAAAGTCAGTGGAAAAAGCTCTCATTAAGTTCAGAGGATTTGAAACTGCTCCAGAAAAATCTGAGAAAGTTTTCTTACTTTTTTTTTCATTCCTTCATGAAGTTTGTTTTCCAGCCTGCTGAATAATGAATATTTTGTTCAACATTGAGGGAAAAGGCACAAAATAAAACTAATTTTTTCTGAAGGGTGATGCATAACTACTTCTAGGTTGTTGTTAAAGTAGGAGTGAGCCCAGGAGATGAATCTGTAATTACATGGATCCAATATATTTGATATTTCTCACAGCTAACAGAGTTCTAGATCTGAAGTAGGACAGGTGATTGCCTCAGTATGAAGTCACAGTTTAACCCCAGCCAGCTGCCAAGCCCCACACAGCTGCTCACTCACTCCTTCACTAGCACAATCAGCAAGAGAATCCAAAGGGTAAAAGCTAGGAAACTCATGGCTTGAGACAGTTTAACAGAGAAGTAAAAGTCACACAACCAAAGCAAACCAAGGAATTAATCCATTCACTGTTCCCATGGGCAGGCATGTGTTCAGCCATCTCCAGGACCTCATATCCCCATCCCATGTCATGGTCACTTGGGAAGACAAACATCTTCGTTTAAAATGTCCCTCCCTTCCTTCTTCTTTCCCCTACTCTTTATTCTGAGCATGATGTCACATGGTCTGGAATATTGCTTTTTGTCAGTTTGGATCACCTGTCCTGGCTGTGTCTCCTCCCAGCCTCCCATGCACTCCCAGCTCCCTTTCCATCATGATAATAGGAAAAGCAGAAAAGGCCTTGGCTCTGTGTAGGCCCTGCTCAGCAATAACAAAAATATCTTTATGTTATCAACCCTATGTTCAAGACAGANAAGCAGAAAAGGCCTTGGCTTTGTGTAGGCCCTGCTAAGCAATAACAAAAATATCTTTATGTTATCAACCCTATGTTCAAGACAGATCCAAAACACAGCCTCATGCCAGCCACTGTGAAGAAAATTAACTCAACCCCAGACAAAAGCAGCACACAAGTTGTCACATTCCGCTGTGGGAAACTGCAGGGAGTTCTTTTAAAGCAGATGTTCTGGGGAAAAAATAAAGACAAGAGAGGCAAATATTATATCTGAGAACCATTTAATGGTTCTAAAGAAGAATAGAAAAGACAGAAAAGGAGGAAGAAGGAAAAAGAATGGTGGGAGAGAGAGAGAAGGATAGAGAGGGGAGAGAGACAGAAGGAGCAGGTGTTACCACCTGAACTTTGGGGTGAGCCATCTGTACCCAGGGGCAGGGCGTGTGTGGGTGCTGCTCCTGGAGAGGCACAGCTCCCAGGCACAGCTCCCATGGGAGCACACGGAGGGAGGCTCCTGGCAGGATGTGCTGGGCCCTGGACAGGGATCCCCATGGGGCTGGGTCGGGAAGCAGGGCTGGAGGCAGGACAGGCAACGGCTGGGGCAGGAGAGGGAGATGGATGTTTTCTAAAAATGTGATTGTTGATCTTAATTGGTAGAAAAACGCCTATCTAACAATTTCTAGCTGTGTATATGTCACCACAGGCCCCCAGCTGGGTAATAATTAGCATTGACTCCAGGATTGCAGAAGGCTGATCAACTGCTTTATTCTTCCATATCATACTTCCATACCATACTGTTCTTATTCAGAAGGAATGATCATGCTAACCCCTGGGTACAGAAAAAAACACTGTGTTAAAAAACCCATTAACTGCAGAGATACATTAAACCTTTACTAAACAATAAAAGTTGTGCATTAACAATTTTAGGTTGTGGGAAATGTACAATAAATTATTTAGGAACATTAGCATATTTGTTTAAATATAAATAGCAGTCCTTACCTTAAGAAAGAGAAGCTCTTCGTGACCTTTCAGCAAATTTTACACAAACTAACCAACAGTGTCCTTTAAACATTTTTTTGTTTTTTCCAATGTAATACTGCAGAATTATCTCAAACACATTAGTATTAGAGTACTTACTCCTGCCTTACTAAGTTTAGGTTGTGTGATATTTCTGCCTTATATATAAAGAGGAAAAAACTGGCAAACTGATCTTGAAATTGTATGTGCTCCAATCACTTATCTTAGAGTTGGAAGGAAAAAATCAGTGTTTTGCTGGCTCTTTTGAATTAACACAATAACTTTTATTCAAAGTGGATTACTATTCACTTGGCAAAAAGAAAAACACATACCTGGATACTGACAAAACAACAGACTATTTTTTGGGCCAAATTTCTGACATTAATTTCTTTCAAACGTTAACAATGAGAAATAAATGGCACATCACAATGAAGCTAAATGTACTGCCAATTTCTTTTTAATTAAAGGTTATAGAAACTGAATATAGTTTTCTCTGCAAGGAGAAATTGGGTGGAACTAATACAGGCTTTGAAGAGAAGTGGTGTCTGAAGTAAGACTTAACTGCAGCACATTCTGCATCCTTCAGGTAAGGACATTATGTAAGAGGAAAAAAAAACATCTGTTTGCAGCCAGAAACAATTTCTGACTGTAGATGTCACAAAAACTGGAAAAGTAACTGAACATGTCCCTAAGGAGTATCATGTATCTCAAATAAATAATAAAATAGGACTCATGCACTTTGCTGAAGTACTAAGTATTGAGAACTTCTTTGGAGTCATTGAGAGATGCAGCTCTCAGAATTCCTGAAAATATGATTGACTAAAGAATTAATTAAAATTATGCTAAATTATCATACACAAATCACAGTTTTATTTTATCCTGAAGCTTTTGTGTATTACTTGGCAGTGGTCAATGACACACTTTGTTCTTCAATCGTTATTTAAAATTTTTATTATACAGTGACAAGGGACCATATCAATAATATATAAAAAATCTGTTCTAGGAGGTAAACATCAAAACAGTGTCTATTACACAGAGTGAGGAACTGACCTAAAATCCTCAATTTAAAAGGCAAGGAAAAGTCTGCTTCATGTATTAAAAAAAATAAAAAGTAAAGAAAGTAATCTATGTTTCCAATGCATACTTACTTTTTTTTTTCAATTTCCTTCGTTTTTTAAACTGTGCACAACTGTGTTGAACATGATCTTCTACACATGGAACATCTGTCAATAAAAAATATTTAAAATTAAATAAAGTATGAAACAAAATCTTTTGACATCGGATGTATTAAAAAATAATTTTAAGTTAACTTTTACTTTTCCATATTTATAATCAAAAAAATATAGGGATGGATATTTAAATTTAGTAACCCAAAACCACTTTCAGCAAGGTTCTGAGCTTGACATGAAAATTCTTAGAAAAGTGGGAAATGACACAATTTGGTTATATTTTGGATAAAAGAACAAAATTACATAGAACACCTTTTTCCCACCTGCAGCAGAGAGAAGGAAAAGAAACCCTGTACCTACAGATCCAGACAGTTCAAGATACTGAGCAGGAAGCAGCAGCAATAAAGTGAAACTGAAATTGGTAAAAATTCATAAAACATCCAGTACAGGCCAACTACCATCTTTTTGAATAGTTCTGCTTTAAGGTATCTTGAGATCTTTATTTCTGCCATGTTTCTGCATGTGTAATAAATGCAAAATCCCAAGGTCAGAAAACAATATTGTATCAGTTTATCAAATTAGAATATGACACAAATTCAGCAGTGCTGCCCAAAGAATATAAAATGAATACAATTTTAATGGTGTTTTCCATGAATTAGGAAGAAAAATTTTCTTTCTTTAAAATGTCTAATGCTCATTAATATTTTACCTGGATTATAAAAGTGCTGCATGATATTCAGGTGCTACAATGTTTAACATATTCCTCCATTATCTTATATTCAGTATGGTAAAAAGATGGAGGGAGAAAAGAGCATCTATTGAGCAGCATTTTTAATTGAACATGGTTTCTTATAAATAATGGTCAACAGAAAAAAGAAACCTTATTACAAATGTTCAAGAAAATATGAGGAAAATGCATTATGTGTAAAGGAATGTAGAGACATGTAGAGAACAACAGATTCAGATTTGTCTGGAGATCTACAGGTGAACTTAGGTTTTTTAATTTGGAAATTCATCATTTCAAGAGATAGGTCCTAAGTTTTTTAGGACATGAGAAAAGAAATACTTTGGTGTTTTGAAAACTTTTTTTTCTTCAGAATGACTTGAGAATAAAACTTTAGGAGCCTTACATCGTAAGAGGAAAGAAAAACCCCACAATTTAAGATATCAAAGCAAAACCTATTGTGGTGGGCAAAACCATGCTCATTCATTCATTCATTCATTCATTCATGACATTACATTTCGATGACTCCACCTTTTCACACAATATGTTTAGGCCATGATTATGGATTTTTCAAAACATCTTTAACAATGTTTTAGTTTTATTTCACAGGAATGTAAGGACCATCACATGGCCTGATGTCTTGAAAGAGAAGATTATTCTTTTACTTGTGATGGCATTATAGAAAGTGGATTGATGTTTTAAAATTAAACACAATGTTGTGGGCATGTTCTTTTAACCTGAAGCCAAATCATACACTCAGTGTTGATGTCATGTTGGTGAGTCATGTTTTACAGGACTTATGATTCAAAAGTGAAATCGTGTTTTTACATTCTTATTTTAAACTGTGACATTCACGAGTTAGATTTTTTTTCCTTAGGGTGAGGAGAATACAAGACAATAACTCTGGATTTTCTAGTGGAAAATATAATATTTTTCTTTAGGGTGAGGAGAATATGAGAAAACAACTCTGGATTTTCTAGCAGAAAATAATGAAAAATATCCCTATGACTTTGAATCATAAAAGCAAAGGAGCCATTTCTGAACTTTTTTCCAGTAACATTATTCATGCAGAGTATAAGACATTATGCTGAAGTATAAAGTTCTACTTTACAGCCAGAACAGGTTTCTCAAATATAATTTTGCTTTCTTCATGTAGAAGAAATAAAACTTACCAAAAATCAATCTAAGTCTATTGTATCAAACACTAATGCTCAATTCATCACGATTTCTAGCTTAGAGACAAAAACATTTTATTCCAACTGCCAGAATAGATTTTCAATCCCTACCAATCCTCTTCACTACTGCCACTGAGGCAAAGAAAGATGATTTTATTCAGCTGAAATCCTTGTGTTTCCTTTAGAGTACTAGAAAAGTATTAGCTGCAGTATTCACCAGTAAAAAGGTAAAAAAGGAAAATCTTCTTTAAAAGATCTTCTTTAAAAGAAGAAAAAATCTTCTTTAAAAGAAGAATCTACTCATGCAGGTAAAGAAAATAGGGGAAAAAAAAAGAATAAAAAAGGAGAAAAAAGGCAAGCTTAAATCACCTCTATCAAGGGAAAAGTAGATTGCTTATGAAAGAAACAGTCAAAAAAGTATTTTGCATAGGCTTTTCTGAGCAACAACACCTCCCTCATTCTTCAAGATTATGTTTGCCAAATCCGATAGTGAAAATTAGAATTATTCTATAATAAAAAGGCTGGGTATTTTTATCAAATGACCATAAAAACTGGTATCACCTTCTGTCTCTCTACCAGTCTTGCTATAATTTGCAGAAACACAGTAGCTTTTGTCAATGGATTACAGCATTCACACTTGCTTAACACATCCCAGCAAAGGTGGTATGAAAGCCATCATGCTCAGGATGAACAGCTGCAGAGAATGCAGACCAAGAAAAAGCTGTTCTATGTTCTTAATATACCAAAATCACAAGAAATTTATGGGTAACTCGACATATTTTATTAGTGTAATGTTGGGATACTATTAATAGATATATAGAGAGATAATAGCATTTGAGGCCAAGGTACTTTCCTTGGGCTTTTTGTACTGCAGCAAATTCTCTGAAGATTTTCCAATTTTATCTCCACTAATGTCATGTATGCAATTAATCTTAAAAAAAAACCCCAAAAAAATCCCCCCCAAAAAAACCCAAATGGGGAAAAAAAGGTGATGGGTTCTGCTTAAATTGCTAAAATTCCTGGAACAGACTAATTTTCAAAGTCAGGTCTTTAAAATGGGGCTCAGGGAGCTTGATTTTACCTACTTTCTAAGTATTTAACCATTTAGTTAATACTTTTTTGGCATTTTATGAGCAAATGTATTCATATGTGTCAGTATAGCATTTTAAATGATAAGCCAGGACTTTATGTTAATTTTTACTGATTTTGAAAAATGCTGAAGGAGGTCACAGTGTTTCAAGCTAACTATATGTGTGATTGCAGTGCTATGAACTCTGCCATGTAACATAAATATTCAAGCAATCACTCCAAGACATGTAATGTTACAGTTATTAAGTGAACACACACTTACAAGGTTATAGCTATCAGTCTAATTATTTAATACTTCTGATAGCAACTGACAGCTATAAACATTAATTCTCAATTATCCTTGTTTACATGATGTGAAGATCTGGGCTGAAGTAAGCAAAATGTTTTATATGTGGTTTTCAGGCACTGTGTTTTGTCTAATGGACTTCTGGTATTTAAAACTCTTTGGAGTATTCCTTTGCTAAGTGCAACACTGACCTTAAAAGGTCAGAAATCAGGTGAATTTGTAAAATTGCATGACTTCCCTCAAGCTGGTACTTTGTAGATGTACAAAATAGGTGACAGTGGGCAAGGAAGAAAAGGAATATATTGAGCAATGTTTGCAAAAAATAATATTAAGCAGATTTTTTCCACCCTATTTTTTCTCTGTTTTCTGTTAGCTACTTTGATTTAGTGTAGTTTAAATAGCTTCTAAGTATTGGTTTGTTAAAAGTTATGTTAAATAATCTTTTACCATAACCACCATATATAGAATTAATGCTACCAAAGTTGCATTACTGTAAATGTTTCCCCATCAATATGATATATGATATTATGTTACATTATGACAATTTCAAATATTTATTATTTTTTTCTGAGGATTTTTCTATTTAATAGACATATCATTGGGGATTGCATAACATCTGATGGTATAGAATAACACAACTAGAATTCCACCACAATGGAGGTATTTTTCACTAAACACATCACCACTACTAGTTAGAATTCTAGTAGCACTTAGAGTCAAGCTCCCTAAAAAAGGACCATCACACAAAACTAGTACCCTACTTTATTTTACCACATATTGTCACACCACATGCTGCTTTCAGACACAGTATGAGCATTTCCCAAACACCATGTGCACTGATGAATGGCCAGTATTTTAAATTGATGTGACACTTCTAGACTAGCAGGCATCTCTGTGGCCCAAGACTGCTCCCCAGCCCTTGAGGAGAATCCAGCATCTTTATGGGAATACTTAAACAATAAACCAAGAACTTGGTGTTCAAGTTCAAACAGCAACACTTCTTCAGATGGATTATATGTTAATTAGCCAGATGGGAAAAAACCACAGACCTGTATCTCTGTGGCTGCTGTGCAATAAGAGTGTTATAGGAATGTGCCCAAACACAGAGGATGGAAAATAATTTTGTGGAAATAGCATTAGGACCTGTCATTGTATTTCTTTTCAGTTACAGCTGCAGTGAGAAAGTTTTGTGGAGGTGTTGTTTGTGATTCCTTTTTGCAATTTTGTGCAAATATAAAAGTTGTTTAATGCAAACTGTTACACAGCAATGATATTTTCTGTATGTGATATTTGATTTCTTTATTTGATACTGGTTTTAAAAAACCTGAAATCTTAGCTAGATTTCGCCAAAAACTTCTTTTGTCCTTGAGCTTGTTCTTTTGATGCCATGAAATGTAGCATTCAGTCAAGATGGAAATTGTGTGATACTTGGTCTACCTCACTAAAAAATAAACATGGAAAATTTAAGGGCGTTTTAATTCTTTCTAAAACCAATAGAAAACACAGAATGCAACGTTTGCCCAAGTTCAGGAATGACTACAAGAATAGAAATGAGGACTTCATTTTGCTTTGTGTCAGATGAGGATTTTGTTTAGATAGACTCAAAGTCCATATATACAACTAGACCTTAAACTGAATAAAAATATGTAGATATAAGAACTGAATAAGCTTCAAATAACATTTCTAAAATAATGATGTAGACAAGAAGAATTTCAGTTTGTTTAGATTGTGTGGTCTCATTTAACAAAATTGACTTACAGAGAAGCATCAAGTATGGAAGAGGAAAATGTAAAAATGCCTATGAAAAATGACTTATTCAAATCTAAAATTTAAAAAATGAAAAAGCCAACTAATTTAAGAATTCAAAAATATAAAACAATATTTATGCAAAGAACACTTTTGGAGTGTTCATCAAAAATCAACTATAGAAATAAAATATTAAAACATCTGAGCATACAAGATAAGAAATACTGAAAGAAATAATATACCACTCAAGCACCATGTAAATATCAAATCTTCAATTAAAAACCAAACAACTCTTGGTCTATGGCAACTCTGCAATATCAATAATTAAATTTAAAAAATACATTAAATTGAAACACATGCACAAATTCCACTGCCCTGAACTAGGTACAAGAATAAAACTCCACATGAAGAAGGAAAGAAAACAAGGAACTGAATGAAAACAAAACAGATTGTTGATTCTATGAAACATTTGATGTTAATATAGTGCACCAGAGCATGTTCTAGAATAATAGACATATTTATTTTACCTTAGTCACTGGGGTAATTATCCAATTTTATGGAGTCAAGTTTTTTTAAATCTACAAGTATTGATAACAAGGAAGACTTTTGTGACCCTTTTTTTTGGATATGGTGAACAGAGGTTTTCACTATTTAATATCCATTGTTTATTTCAGTTTGAGAATACTAAAATAATCTTTTATGCATAAGTATGGATGATTTCTTTTTTAATAGTCTAGAATATTCTATGAAGGTATTACCCAAATATGACCTGCCTGGTAATAGGAGTATATTTTCTTCTTAACATATTATATAAATTTTCCATTTGAGAGATTTTTATAATTTTTAAAAATGCATACTGTTCATTGTTGGAGATAAGATGCTAAAGCATTTCACTGCAATGACTGCCTTTCTTTTGTGACTTGACATGTGAAAAAAAAAAGTTGGCTTTAAAAATGTAATCTCTCTTATCATTCTTTCTTTTAATTAAAAAAAAAAAACCCCACAACTCCCACAAAATCTGTCATTGAATGGATTGGTTGTTTAGGGACATTTATTTTTCCCAGTATCAGGTTTTCTTCTTGTAGGGAAGGAAATAAGAGATCTTACTAAGTAACTTGATGGCTGTAATGAAAACACAATATCTGTAAGTGATTAAATGAAATCTTATTTCTTGTAAGTAACAAAGGATTAGAAAGCTGATTTCTCTTTTATAAAAGGTTATGTTAAAGGTTATTCTATTTCTTCAAAAGTCATTCTGAATTCTGCTTGATTTGCTCTTAGTACTTGGTGCTGCACATGATCTTAACCTTAAGATTTCCATTACTTTCCCCATTCTAGTGCAGCAAGTTCTCCATAAGCAAAGGTCAAATTCCCCTCACTTATTGTGGTATAATTCTGGGAAAATAATGTTGAAATCAGTGAAATTACTTTGTAAACCAAGCTTTTAGACAGAATATGAGAATAATTAGAATTAATTTGCATCTAGACAATGTTTCATAATATTTCATATGTTTGTATCTGCTTTATTGTCCAAACCAATTTTGCTGGCATTCATCTCAGGCATCTAATTATTTGGTTTTAGACCATGGTCTTCATTGTAAATGTGACATGAGCATGTGCCTTCCCCAAAGATGAAAATTTAAAAAATATCTTATCTTTTTCTATGTCCAAATCTTGAAGAAGCTGCAGTTTTCTGTAACTGGTCTAATTGGATTGTACTAATTGGATCAATGAGGCTTGAAGGGTTCACATATTAAACTTGTGCATTTATGTTAAAACTTCTGTTGTTATTTGTCTTCAGTTAAAGGCAACTACTGCTCTTAAACTCACAACAACAATTTCTTGTGGAAAAAAGAAATTGTAAACAGGGATACTAAACCCTGGTAGTGCTAGAGCAGCAACTGCAAACATGTCTGAATTTTGTGTACCCCTTTTGATCTAATAGCATCATGTAACTCAGAGCTGTATGCACATTTAAATGCCACATATGCAGAGAACCTGTAACATGCTGATCTCAGAGGAAAACCATTATGTGATAAAAAGGTCTGTGTAAATAAATATAGATGACAGAGAGTATGCTGGTTAAATGCATCGTTTGAAAACTGATACTTCAGGGACTGAAGCAATTCATAACAACATTTAATCAACAAAGGGATAATTTCATTAATTTCATTGTCTCCTACTCTTTTTCTAATTCCTTCCCTCTAATTTTTCTTCACTCTTTTGCTCTTTCTTCTTATGCATAAGCATTAATTTGGTCTTAAAAAGACACTTTGAGAAACTGAATTTATTTTAGTTTTGTTTTGAAATCAATATGTAACACCTTTAGGGAGATATTTGCATTCCAGGTTGAAAATAAAGTGGCAGAATTTTTTGCATTATCAGTCCTTTTCTTTTCACAGTGCTGAAGATTGACTCCAGAGAACCTGCTAATTCTTATTATTTAGCTCTTTCACCACGCTCAAAGAACTCCAAAGATGACACTTTTTGCTTCAAATGTGCACAACACCTTTGCACAGATGAAATAAGTTTGCAGGCAATGAGAACAAATTTACTGTGGCAGTGAAGTTTCCCTGAAATTACTCTGAAACTTTGTTTTCATTTTTTAATAGACAGTATCTTTCTTATGAGAAAAGCCAATATACAAAAAAACCCTGCTAGTAAACATATTGACAGTTTCTTAATTTATTTTTGAAAAAAAAAATTATAGGGGAAAGGTGGAACAAAATGCTACACACAATATATACAGAACATATGAGGATGAAAATATAGCAGGTTACTATAAATAACCTATTACAAAATTTATGTATTGAGAAGAATTCATTGTGTCAAATATTTTGTCAGGAACCTTGCATATTTAAAGACAATAATCCTGTTTGCTGATTTGTTTATTTATTTATAAGCCATTTCAATGTGAAATGCACTGCTGGACAAAGAATTTTAATGCACAGTGGATATAACACCAGGCTTTTACACAGCATTATTTGCATACTTTATTTCCATTCTTTTTATGAACGGCATGCTATTGCATTTGTATGGAAGTGTAAGTTCATACATATTTAAACCAAATTCTCTTGGCAGGATAATACAGAAGTGTCATTAATCTTATAATTTTCAGCGAGCAAATGGCTTGTTCCTCACCCAACAATAGCCATTAACATGGCATCAGCACAAAATGTGTTTTACCTTGAATACTGCAGTAAAGTTATCATCTCAATCTTCTGAACTGGTACAGAACCCTGAAGATTGATGGAGAGGAATACTAGAAAAAAATTGAGGCCAGTACAAGTAGCATTCTGAGCGAACACTGCTCCTGTTCTGCTCAAACAGTGTGCTTGAACTCATGAATTCACTTAAATACTGGCTCTCCTGGACAGGCATTTCACAAGTGGCCAGAAGACAAATGACCAAGGCATTGTTTCAGCAACATCTTTTGCAAGCCCCTATTTCTATCTAGATGGTAAGCACAAATTTAAGATATCTCAATTACAAAGAAAAAACTCTTGACCTAAGACTTCAATGCCTTCATTGTTACTTACCCCGATCATCACCCAGGTCTGGTGGATCACACAGTCCAGTACTTCTCTGTCTGACTAGACAACACATTCTCATGTGATGTTGTCTGAGGGGCTTATCAGCAGTGAACAGATTATCTACTAATCTGGACTGATTCCAGTGCATCTCATCTTTGTGGGTCTCTTTCTCTTGGTGATACTGGAAAGGGATTTAGGAAACAGAGTCACTCTGTCCTGCAGAAGTATTCAGAGGAAGTCTTCTATGCAAGGCAGAAATTCTTCAGGAACTGTTTTTGTGAATAGGCTGCAAATGAGATACTGCTAGAAAATAGTTTTTTTGTATACAATCTTTATTGCTAGGTAATCAAGTGTTCTATTTCAGCTACCTCAAGGAAGCAGCACCATCACCTTTGACCGAATTATACAAAAGTATAAAACTAAATTTTTAAGCTTTAATACTCAAGAGCAGATTTTTAAAAGACTGTCAAAGTAAGCAGAACCATTTGTGTAGCTAAGGCTTCTAAATTCCAGGATCAGGTAGAGTTTATTCTTAGCATCCTGCTACATTGTGGGTTTCCTGCTTCTAGTCTATGTGTTGTGCATCAGTTTTGCAACTAAATTTACCTATGGCTTCCAGAAAGCCTTAGACAGCTTCAGGTTTGTGACTGCAACATCATGCCTAGATGCTAATTTCAGCATCCACTAAAAAATGCTTTGAAAACTCTCAAAACCCACTGCAAGCAATGGGTTTCTTAATAAAGTGAATTAGCCTTCTGTGAATGTCTTGAGAGTCTCTGTCACTTATTATCCAGTCCTGGCCCATTGTGCTGACACCTTTATATAGTAAACTTATCCTACTTACATAAATGTACTGGTTTTGACTGTTAACTCAAAAGTTTAGATGTACTGAAGGGCATTTCTACCTTAAAGACACATCTTGGAACTTGTTTAATCACTTCTAGTGATTTAACTATGAGTTGATGCCTAAAATTCCAATGACTCTTATAAATCTAGTTGGTTGTGGCCAGCCAGCGTTCCTTTGGAACCAGTGTACTGTTACAAAAGGTATTAGAATCTGCTAAAAGAGTAAGCTCGGGAGAGTTACTTGTTCTCATAAAATAGTACTTTACTTTGCATACAAATTGAATTGTGTTTTGTTTTAAATGTAGAGACAACTTACTTACCCTGAGGATATGTTTTATTATCATGTGAAATATGGAATGCTATTTTGCTTCAGGACATAAAAGCAATTTTCCTCTGAATTCCTCTAGAAACTACAGCATCAGCTTACCTAGTTATCTAACATCTGTGAGAACTGTCTTTCAATAAGTGTTCTTCAGTGTTATTAATTTGTACAAGACTTGTACAAATGGAATACTTAATAAAAAATGTGATTTTGTATTTCTTCTAAAGTTAAATAAGATTAAATTTTAGTTGTTATCAGCAGATCTTACCTCACCGTATTTACAGTTAGAAAATCTTGTGGTGGGTTAGCCCTGGGCAAAACCACAGGGGAGAAAATAGGAAGAACAGGAAACAAGCTTATGGCTCAAAGTAAGACAGGGAAACTGCTTATCAATTACCATTATCAGCAAGACAGCCTTTACTAGGGAAAATTTAACTGATTTCCAGTCAAAATAAAAATGTAATTATTATTTCAGGGAGAGGAAAATGAAAAAGGACACATTAAAGCAACACCATTAGTACCCTTTTTTCCAGGCTTAACTTCACTCCCAGCTCCTCTGCCTGCATGCCCCATCCTCATCCTGACCCTGCAGCATCACTGGGAGGGGGATCTGCAGCCAGTCCCTATTAGCCCATCTCCAGCAGTAATTTTTCCTCACACATTTCCCTTGATCCAACAAGAATGCTTCAGAGGCTTCAGGGAACACCTTCTCTGGTGCCATGGACCTCCTCCTCCCCCTCCTCCTCGTAAGGCTGGCTTTCCTTCTGTTTCTGCTGTTCCTCAAACACACTTTCCTGAGGCAGCCATGGTTGAGGGGCTCAGCCCTGCCCTGTTGTCCCTGGTACCTGACTGGAGCTGGCCATGTGCAGCACAGGGCAGCCCTGGCTTCTCCTCACAGAGGCTGCCCCACAGCCCCCCTGCAAGGACTGGGGCACCTGCACAATAATTTAAAAATAAAATTGTTAACAGTAGAAGTTGTACAGAAATACAAGTGTCTTTCACCATAATGCTTTCCAGCCTTTAAGCTTCTTTTGTCCTAAATGTTTGCTGTCTTCTGTGAAAAGTCCTTCAAACACTTAAAAGGATCCCCCAAAAAAATCTTTTCTGATCTCCCAAGTTTCTATCAGCTTCAAAGTCCATGTGGACTGTAACCAATCAGAGCTCATTGCCTAATGGTGTTAATGGTAATTCATTTCTTCTTTTAATTAAACACAGATGTAGATCTAAAATTTAAGAAAATAGGAAAAGCTGTATTCCCATGCTAAGCTCATAATTTCTTTTTTCTGCCACACTGCAGGGTCATTGACAGTACCCCAGAGTCTACCACAGATGCACATTAATTACCCATTCTCTAATTACCAGGGTATCAGGATAACTGTTGAACCGTTCATTAAACTTCCTTCTTTCAAAGCTCCAGAGACATGTGCAAGAAGCTCACAACTTGGCAATTTTAATTGAACCCTATTAACTCATAAAATTGTACAAAAAACTCTAGTTATCAATAAAGAATCCTTTTAAATTTTGTCCACTAAGTCCACAACATACAAATGATCATTTTTGATACAATCTATTTGGACATCTAACAATACAGCTGTTCACAGTGTTAATTATTGGGAATACATCAACAGCAGTAGGGAAGAGTCCAGGCTGTTAAATTACCAGTTGAATTCCCCATTGAAGACATGCTTGGAGGCAGTTAGTTAGATAAGCAAATCTAAATAGGATGATTATCTAAAAAATTAGAATATTAACAAAAAGAGGCCTGTGCAAATTAATAGAGATACTAACAAGTTAAAAACACATTAAACTGTCCTGTGATATGTACAATTCCAGGATAAAAAGTGAAATTTGACTATCTTAGAACACTTTTTTCAAACATCATTCATTATTTGACTGAAGGAAGGGTTATGACATGAATGAATCAGTCACAAAAAATGTTGTCTTGCTTTTTATGTCAGTATTTTTCTTGTGTCTGCCACATCTTTGCTTTTTAAGGTTTATTTGTTTTAAAAATGTCACAGTAACCATTTCCTGCTTTTAAGACACCTGTGAGATGTCATGATGATTCTCATTTGCTCTGACTTTGATTTCACATTGCAGCTTCAAAGTGTATCTTTTCTTCTACCCTATTGGTATAGGAACCATTACTATACATTAATACAGTTAGCATTACTTGATAAATACGAGTTAATTTTCTGTGGTTTGTAATCTACATGTTGTTTTCCAGGAGTCAGAATTTACTGGTGGATTCTTGGTATTCCTTAGCAAATTCCCTGTCTTACTTTAAGTAATCATATCTTTTCAAAACCTCTCTCAATATATTCAGCAGGATTAATTATCTACCTAAGCAACTTTTCAGAACAGAAACAACTAAGATGTGGTGTTATTATTGCAGATCTATCCAGTAGTCCACAAAAATTTCCACTTACTCCTATTTGCTATGTTACCTATACCAGAGTAGTCAGTGAATATTTTCTTGAAGTTAGCTGATCTATTAGTATATTTTTAAAGTTCTGTACAATTCCACACAAAGAAAATTTAGGATAAGTACTCTTGATTCACGCAATAAAGGTAAATAGTTTGAAATACATGTGTGTTTTTAAAGTTATAGTAAAATTGACTGTTGAACACTTGCCATCAAAATAGATACTACATTTTTGTCAGATTAGTGGTTGGCTAGAACTTACTTCTGTAATAACTGTAATGCTAAGCCATAGTAAAAAAAATACTCTTTACAACAGGTATTAAGGCCAGTTTGTCATAAATGAACAGTTTTTGCAGTCTATAAAAATTAGCCCCATATAGAAATCCTTATCAAATATGTGAATTGCCATTTTAAAAATATGTAGAAAATATAAAGGGAGGTTCTTATCCTTGCAGTGTATTTCTGGATACTGGATCACCATGTTGTACCAAATGAGATCCAGCTGAACAGTTGCTTTGTGCTAATCAATAAACAGATTAACTCCACAAAGATGATTCTGCTTAAATAAGCATGTGACACTTACTGCAATTAATCAGGAAAAAAGAGAAGATGACATGTGTTGATTGATCCTGTCTAAATTCATCCAGAAGGACCTCAGCTATCTTTTGCACTTTGAAACAGCAAAAGAAATGTGCCAGGAAATTGCTCAATCTTCTCTCTGGTCTGTATCGTTGACTATTTCTTGATTCAGTTTTTTTTTTTTTTCTTTTTCCTTGATCAGTTAAATCAGGATTACACTTGATTACAGATTACACTTAAGTGTAATCATGCTGCCTTTATTAAACATTTCCCTGATTTGGTTATTTGAGTACTAAGATAACTACAAATCTTTCTCATCAGAATGAATTTCTGTCGCCCCTCTTGGTAAACAAAAGTAAAAAATCAGGAAATTAATTACACATAGTTAATGCCTTAAGTGGGATGTTGGATCACTGAGAGAAGAAAACCAGGAGAAAAAAAATCTTAACAACAGTCAAAATGCTGAGATAACAAAAAATAGCAAATAAAATTACATGTATTGCCAGGCACAGATACAAAAATGGTGACTAAGTCCATTAGAGCATGGTGCTGATAACACCCAGGTTTTAGGCTTGATCCCCATATTCACTGAAGAGCTGGAACTGATGACCATTTTGGGCCCTTTCCAACTCAGAATATTCTGTGATTTACTCTCCAAACTCCAGGCACTATCTGAGAGTTTCCCTGGAAGATCACTGCCCAGCCAGCAGAGGTGTAGAATGAATTTTGGTTTCTGTGCTGCCTTCTGGGCTAGGTTTAATCCAAGAGCTGCTTGCTCACCCCATCCCAGCAGCACTCCCGGAGCAGGGCTGGCTCTGCCCACCTCTCCCCACAGGGCCTGCTTGCCAGGGAGAGCCCCAGGCACAGCACCCACCAAAGAATGCACCCCATGCAGGGAAAACATGGAGTCTACTTCCATGAGGGACCATGTAAAATGAATGCTAAGTTTTTCTACCGGTAATTTGAAGTATAAAATTAAATTAAGTTTTCTAACCTACTGTCCAGGACCTCATTTCTCTGTGTAGTCTACCTATGTGATAGGCAGTGTCTTAATTCTGTTTTAATAGGGCTGCCACTGAGCACAGCAAATTTGAAAGATGTTTTATCCTAAAATTAGGAGGGAATAGAGAGATGCCAAGAAGGAAGCAAAAAACTTATTTAATATCTTATATTTCCAATTAATGATGCAGAGGACTATGTCATACCATGATACTTGTTTTGGTTTGCAAATAATTTTAATGGGCTATTTAGATGAGATATTCTTTATTATTCTTATTCAATTATATCTGTATATCTGTATTACATCACTACATATTAACATCCTGGTCAAGGACTTCATTTACATTTAATTAGTTTCTCTGTAAAATGATTTCTGCTTTTGAAATTATGCATTTGTACATTACAGAACAATCAAATTATCAGCCTCACAGCCAAAGATCAATCTGGAACTCTGAGAAGTGTGGTGAAGTATGTTTTCCATCATTAAAATTACCTGCAAATTCTTCAGCACTGTCAAAATGCCTATGGCTGTTATTTAATTTGTTTATGACTAGCAGGAGTAAATGGGATTGTGTAATAAAATGGAATTTTCAAGAAAGTTTATCTTTCCATGAGGGGAGTGCTCACTGGAAGTCAAAGATATCACCAGAATAAATGGGTCTATATTTTATAGGTCTATGCTTCTTTAAAATGTGTAGTCTTAAGACAGGCATAAAAATGTTACATGGGTTCTAATTAAACCTGAAGGATTCAAACATCAGTGAAATGTACAATTAGTGCACTGGCATTTGAAACAGAATTTTATGAGAAAGAAAAGTCTAAGTTTAATTCTGTTTCCTGATTCTTTGTTGTCATGAGAACAGTCTTGAAGTTGGCAATCTGAGAATGACACAGTAAAATAAGCAAGTGGTTCCCTCACATGAGGGAACACAAATACCTAAGCAGAGCTCAGTGAAATTCTCCAGTGACTATTTTCACACACCTAATTCTGTTCAAAGTGCTAAGAAGTAGTTTTTAACTGCTAAAAATATTACCATAGTATCCTCTTCTGTCTGTGGGATGGCACCAGAAGTTCTCTGTTGTACACAATTTTGTGATTTTTTTTTTTAAGAGAGCTAGAAGCAAAAAGGTGATATTAGAAATCTGTTGCCAATACAGCACTATAAGGTTAAACACATCTTCCTACCCAAGGGAACAGTTAATGTTGCTTTTAATAGGCATCTCCTGAGTTTCTGCAATCTGAGTGCAAAACATGAACAGTTAATAACTAGCAAGTTTATACTAATTGCAAAATGAAATAAACACAAATCTCACATTTCCTTAGAAAGGGAAAAAAATAAAAGAGAAAAACTCTTGCCACTGTCGTTTTTTTGAGTATTAGCATATATAGGGCAAACCACTATATTAAGCATGAGATATTACTATGACAGCAACTTACATCATTTATAGTTACTCACGTTTGTGGCCTAGAAATGTGTTATATTTGTGTTCCTATTTGACTAAAAAAAAATAAAAAAAAGACAATCTCTAAGCTTTAGTCTTGTTTTGGGCTTAGTGGGAGAGTGTGAATGGTGTGAATTGACCCTGAGCAGCAGTTAAGCACTCAGCCACTTGCTCACTCCCCACTTTACTCCCACTAGAAGCACAGAGAACAGGCAAAACAGAAGTGTGAAACCTGTGGGTTCTGGAAAAGACAGCTTAAAGGGTGGGGGAGAGGGGACAAACACAAGTAATGCAAAGACAGTCACATGCCACCTCCCTCAATCAGACCAATGCTCATCCAATCTCCAGACAGCAGTGACCTTGAAAGCCAAATGTCCTCACCTTCTTCCTCAGCCCCCAGTTTTTAATGCTGAGCAGGATGTTACATGGCATGGAATACCCTTTTAACTAGCTGGAGTCAGCTGTGCCAGCTATGTTGTCTCCCAGTTTCTCATCCACCTTCAGTATCCTTGCTTCAAGCCAGGGATGTTGGGGAAAAGAGGAAGCATGATGCTGGTGGAACCACAGTTCAGCCATAGTGCCATCAGCTGTGGGTTAGCCACAGATCCAAACATAACACCTTTTGGACAGCCATGAAGCTGTACCCAGCCAAATCCCTTATTAGGATTTCAGTGTTTAAAATCAGCTACTGCTGTCAACAAATGTGAAGTCTGAAAAACAAACCTTAATAAACACAAGCTACTCTTCTGAAGATTGTTCTTGGGCTGGTCCAACTCCTTTACCAAATAATAATAAAGTAATACAGACTGGGGATCTTCACAATGCATGTTCCAACTTCCAGAGGAGAATTCCAATTCTAACAGAGAGACTTACTGTCATTTCACCAAAAAAAAAAAAAAGCCAAACCAAACCAAACCTAACCAAACCAAACCAAACCAAACCAAACAACAACCAAACCCCCCAAACCCACCACAAAACCCCCAAAACAAACAAACAAAATTATCCAGTCTGCCCTGTCATTAGCACCTTTTAAAAGTAACACCTCAGTGAAAATACCTGGCCTTCCTTCCACTGGTCTTTGGCTATCCCAGTAGAGAATGATACATAACTGTGCAAGCTCAGTCAAAGAGACTGTATCAATCTTGTAAAATTCAGTGTATTTTTGGAAAGAAGGTACATTTCAGGATCTTTTCCTGATAGTCAGTTATGTGCTAAATAGAATTTCCTATTAGCCGAAATAAAATGAGTGGTTTAGTTTTCAAGTCAGTATTTTAATTATGTTTGCATTAAATCAGCCTAGAAAGTGTTTAAACAGCCTCTGTTGAAAGTTCTTTTAAGTAATAGTCTTGAGCCAGGTGTCTGTTGACCACAGTAAGATAAAAATGCCAAATATAAGAACAAAGTTTATTTTGAAATAAATTTCACAGTTTGGTGAAGAGAGTTTACACTTGTGTGAACTTCGCAAGAGTTGAATTAGTTGCTAGCAGCTTGTAGGTGGGGGAAGGAAATGTGCAAAATTTTGTTTTTCTTCATTTCTGTACTTCTGCTAAACTGACACCTCAGTGGGGACTGAATGTCTTTGTCTCATTTAAAAACAAAAGCTTAACTCTGAGAGACAGCTCCTGGCTCCATTGAGATCAGAGGTTTGGGAGTCAGGAGCTCAGTAAATGCCCACAAACCTTGGACTGCTGATAGGAGAACGTGCCTCAGATTCTTTTGTCTTCTGTGAAGAAATTTATTCTCAGGATATCTGTACCAATAACCAACCACTTACAAATACAGTGATGCTGGAATTCTTCTCTTGTATTTAGGATTTCTCTCAGTGCAGCTGAACTGAATGGAGGGCATAAGGAAGAAAATAACTGATTTTTACAATATTTATCTTTTAATTGATAGACACTGGTGGTCATACATATAGGTCATGTATCTCTTGGGACAGGTAGCATGGCCCCACTTTGTTATTTTCTTTGCCTTTTTGGTGGTTGGTCAGATATTTGGAATAGGATTAATTTTCTGTAACATTTTACTCCTCAATGTAAATGATGACATCAAAACGGAATAAAAAGACTTATTTATTTAAAAATTCATAGATTTTAATGCAAGAAGGCATTATATTTAATAGCCTGAATTTCTGGGGAAAAACCAAACCAAACCAAAAAACTCAACAACAGCAAAACAGAACAGGATTTTGTCCATAATCTTGGGTAGCAAGTTTCTAACTTCTGTTTGAGTTTTATATGTCTTTCAGAAATATATTCAGACTTAATTTGAAGGCTTTTGAGTGATGGAAAATAGAGCATATCACTTACTAGAAGGTTTCTCATGGATAATTATCTTTACTGTAAAAAAGCATGCCTTATTTACTCTGAAAATTCATCCAATTTCAGCTGCAGTCACTGGATATTGTTATGCCTTTGTTTAGTAGATTAAAAACCCTTGCCTTTGAAAAGTTAAGTAAATAGAGCTTTTTGAATCTCAAACTGCAGACTTGGAAACAGCCTTGTGAGGTTTGTCTGAACATTTTCCAATTTTTTTGAGAACTTTTTGGAGGGTTAGGCAGTCTAATAATCTTTCCAGTGTTACATTCAGAAGAAATATTATCTTCATATTTCTCATACACATGCATACTGCAAAATATGTCTTCTGATGGGATTTGTTTGGATTTCTGGTGATTTTCATGTGGCTAATATTTAGACTGTGGGTTTGAGTGTTAAGATGCAGAGTGTTTCAACAACACTTTGAATTTGAATTACAATAAAACAAGGCACTAATAAGAAAGTCAAAGTTAACTTGGGCAACCTAAGCAAATTCTGGTTAATTAAATATCTCTAAACCTATTAGCTCTAGTTTTCTTCTCATCTAGGTCAGGGTCATCATAGTTTCTAAGAGCTGTAGATTTTACCACATAAAATGCATATTTTTTCTTCTAGTGCAGACAGATCTTCTAGAATTTATTTCAATCAGTAATGGCATAGTAATTATATACATTTCCTTATATGCATTAGCTGCACTAATCTGCAGGGTGAAGGGGTGGGCAGAAGTAGGGAAATAGTCTTCCAATAGTTCATTTGGTCACTCAAATAAAGGTAGAACAACCTATTTGCAGAGGGAAAATAACATTTTCCCTGCCCTAAATGTTAACAACATAGAAAAATCTCTCTCCTTTGTAACATAACACTGAATAAAACAGATGGTTGTCTCTGCCTGCTTCCTGTTTCTCGTTTGAATCCTCAAAAGCCAGCAGAACAGGCAGCTTGCTGGGCCAGTGGCTGAATCTGCTAGGTCAGCCAAATGAGGTGTGTTCTCATTCTTAGCTGTTTTCTGGTTTGGTTTTTGTTTGCTTGATTGTTTGTTTGGTTTTGGTGGGTTTTTGTTTTGTTTTTGATTCATTATTTTGTTTTTGGTTTTGTTTTTTTTTTTTAATTATTATTTGCTTGTAATCAAGAAAATATTTAATTTTCTTCACCTCCTTTCAATGATTTATATTTCTGTAATATGATGCCTCCGTACCAGCCGAATAACTTATAAACACAGTACAGCCAAGTGCAAAGAGAAGTGAATTGAAGCTGCAGTGCACACTTTTGGGAACTGGGAAATAGCATAGAAGAGACAGATGCAGGCAGATGGCCAGCCAGTTTGCTGTCCAGGAGAGTGCTGCACAATTCCAGCTGGGAGTTTCTGCTTCGAGCAGATAGGACCCAGCACATGGAGTATGAGGTCTCTCTGAATGTTCATTTTCATTTAAAAGAATATCCTTCAACTGGGGGCTGCATGGGATTGAATAGCCTTTTTATAATTTCTTTGCTGGGTGGAGAAGGGTTAGCAATTACAAAATCGAATGTGACTTCTCAAATGTGATATTTTGTCAATGGAATTTTAGCAAAGCTATTGCTGCTTTTACTTTTGAGAAATAAAATGAGACAAAAATGATGTGTTATATTTTCTGCAAGCAAACTGATGTTGATTAACCCATTTCTCCTGATTATGTTCTTCCCTCTTTAATTTAATGTAGATATCCATGGGCAGAGGAGATTGCATTTCCAAACAATGTATATGGCTTTTAACAAAAACTGCAGTCAAATCACAAGTTTTTTAAATAGAGATATTGAATTTACCAGGTCATTTAAACTGTCTTTATAGATGGGAAATATTTAATTAATCAGGTATTTGTATTTGAGAACACTCCCTTTTCACTTGCCATTATGCATGTTTTTTCCACGAGTTCACAGGCTTTCTTACCAAATCATAAGAAAATCTTTAACACTGTCCCTCAAACAGTTCTTGTTCCACCTCCCTGTTGCTTTTAATGTAAACATAGATTGGCTGACTAAATATGGCTAAGACAGGATGACCTCACTGGAGAATGGCCCCAGATTGCCATATATTTGTCAAAAGATACTACTATACATGAGGAAGCAAGTGAAAACCGTATTTGCATCTCTCAAAGAATCTCTCACTCTAACAAACCACTGGCAAAAATGCCTCTTTGGAGGTAATCCATCAGCCAAACCATGGGTAGCACACAGCAGATGCAATCCAGAGTGTCAGACTGCAGTCAGCACTCCTGCTCTTTGGAGACTGGGCATTGCTAGCAGTGGTAAGCAGGATGCCTTACCCCTGGCAGAAGTGTGTGCAGAGCACAGGGACTCATCCACAGTACATCTAGCAAGCCAGCCTTTCAGCTGCTCTGAAGACTGGAAGCAGTCCTCAGCTGATATTCTTTCCCTTGCTGGAGGACCCAACATAAAGCAGATTGTTATGGAGAGCCCAGCCTGCTTCATTCAGTGAGGTACACTCATGATCAGTGACTGAAGAGCTACATAGCATACTTCTTTCTTTGTTCTGAAGTGTGATGCAATGCAGCTACGAGCCATTTTACTGGTAGAAATCTGAAACTGGTTGAATGATAAACAAAAAATAATTTACAAAGTCACCATACAGAAAGTTGCTAATTTTTTCAATAAATTAAAAAAAATAGGTATCATTCTATTTTTATTCAGAATCTGTAAGATGGCAGGTGGCTTTCAGGTAATTGACTGCCTGTTCTTTCTCCAGGAACATCTGTTAAAATTATAGCCCCATTCAGAGCAATACTTAGCCTGTAAGCAATTAGAATTTCTGGCTTTAATGTGTGGCTTGCTAAACTCTATTTTGTCATTCAGGCTCATGCTGCAGTTCTCTGTGGTTTTAAGTTCTGGAAGCAGTATTTCTTTGTGCTAGGCAGTGCATTTATTATGCTGGACTTCTGTTTACTCAACACTCCTACAGTTTTAGAGACCAAAGCATAAGAGAAAAAATCAACTCACTGCTGAAATTGGAATGTTACGTGAGAAATCAGGATTCCTTGGGTGGTTCATCCTCTGTTGTTTCAGAAAGAATTTGAATGGAGAAAAGCATTAATCTTCTAACTACACAGTCAAGGTGGCAATGTGGGTATTGCAAAAAGAGAAAAAATAAAAACTTTTTGTGGGAACTAAAATTGTGATGCTTTCCAGCAGCCCAAGAGACAGTCACAGACTGATCTGTGCACAAGTAAAGGGCAATGGAGGTTCTGGGGCACGTGTTGGTGGTGCTGTGTAAGATGCTGGAGCAGCACTGTGTGAACATAAAAGCAGACTGTCTGTGATCTGGGGAATATTTAAGGGTCTGTCATTCCCTCCTCACACGATAGAACATGATTTCCTTATGACAGCTGGAGATCAATAGGAAGCAGGAATCAAAGTCACACTTGGACTCATCAGTTCCCTATGGGGGACTTTTGGGCTCAGAGGTGTGTGCAAGCACGGATTATGAGGAGCACAACTCTTCCCTTTCTGATTTCAGTGATGAGACATCAGAAGTCAGCTCACAGCTGAATTAATTTCTGTGTATGTGACTATCAGTTTGTGGCCCACATGATTAAAAAGCAGATGGCAAATGTCCAAAGAGCCCTTGGGTTGATATGGCTTTTCTGCTTTATTTTTCATGATACAGTATTGTGTTTTGGGTAGAATGCATATTGTGACTGGATAATGGCAAAGCAGCTGCTTTTTTGTACTTTCAATTTGAGAGAGAGGAAACCTCCCAGAGCCACGATCATCAAGATGTAATGCTCATTTTGTTTGAAAAAAGTCAGAACAAATATTTCAGAATCTCAGAATGACAGCTGACCCGTCAGTATGTGAAGGACCTTCTGGACCTTGCTAGAATAGGCCTGGCAGCATTCACTATTAAAGGTTGCCCAGTTTTGTCATGAACTATAGGTTTACTTGGTATGAGAGCACTCGTGGGAAAAAACTCTGAAAGACTAAGCCTAAGATGGTGGGCACTGGCTTGCTGTTACATGTCTTCACATTTAGAAGTTCAGAGTATTGTTGGTATTTGTTGTTTCACAAAGTCCATTCACAGACACTTTACAGCATTTTTGGGGTTATTGGGAGGTAAACTGGCTCAGCTTTCAGTAGAAGATATATCAGAACCAAAAGGGTAGATATCCCTTTGCTATCAGCTTACAAAGAGCTGTCTCAGTCAATTAAAATTAATGACATATATAAAAGCTAATGATTGAAGTAACCTAAACACTAGGCAGATCCAAGCACTTCTTAAGTGTTAATGTCTCAGGACAAAGGATCTCTTATCTTTTTTTTTTTTAATGTTCCACATATTTCTATTAATGCAATAAATGAATTTTAGTTGTGAGAAATTAATCCATCAGTATTTTTTGGCACAATTGTTCTAAAGAGATTAGTTTTGCTTGCTGGATCAAGAAGTGCCAATGGGTTGATGAAGACTGAAGTTTTGTGAGTGCTTCCCGAGTGAGAGAATTTTAATAATTGTTAAAACATCCTGCACTGGCTCTTTTTTTGTATTAGTGACTCAGTCTGAAGGTGACAGGCTGGGTCTGAAACCATGCAGCTGCATGGTAGGAAAATGCATTATCTTCTGGTGTATCTGGGAAAACACAGATTAGCTCCCAGAGAAAATGCACATGTGAAATAGTGGGATGGTACTGGCATTGTACTGTGCAAATTCATTCTGCTCAAGAACCAGACATTGTAGACCAGCCATTTAAGTAGAGTAGCTGAAGATCCATTAATCTTTACTACTAGTTCTGAAAGGAAAGTAAGGTGTAAAAATGCTAAAAAGCTTATTTTTGAAATCAGTGACAAATTTTTCTGTTAATTTGATATTCTACACATGTCAAACACATGCATAAAATTTTGTGATATACTTCCTTCAGAGAATAATCCCTTCCTTCTCTTTTAGTAGAAAATAAAAGGAGGCCTTATTTTTCTTGTTAGAAATATTTTCAGTATGATACATTAATCCAAACACAGCAAAGATGGGCATAAATTTTAAAGCACATTTATAGATTTGTTGTGTTAGGATCTGCATAAATAAATAACAGGAATGCTCTATCTCTGAACTACAAATTTCAAATGACTGCAGAAAATCACATTTGTTTCTGATAATATGTAAGTCTATAAATTATTTCATATATAAATAAACCAGTTATTATGTCTAATAAAATTTTAAAAGTACATTGCCAATACTTCTTTTGCATACTTTGACAAGAAATGACATTGTGATTTTAGCCATTCAGCTGAAAAAATGAGCAAGTCCTTGGTGTTTTTGCTCTAATTCTCATTCAAGGAAGACCATTAATGATTTTCTTTTATCTTTTTTTTCTTTCCTTACTCTCCCCCTCCCAATAATTTGATTAATCATTTCAGTTACATGTTTCTACTTGGCAACCTCTGGATTCAAAGGTTCTAACTCAGCAATATGTCAAAAGGAGTGACACTGCAAAGGCTGGACTAGGCTTTGACATGACACTAAATGAGGAACTTTATCTCTTGAGACATCTGAGTGGATTAGATTAAATGAACTTTAAGAGGAGCTTTAGAGCTGTGAGCATAACCCACACAATCCATAAATATTGAATATATCTGCAAATGTGCACTGTCTAGAACTACTGCGTGGTTTCAATTTTATATTAATTCTCTTTAAGAACTGCTCCATGTTCTTATGAACATACAAAAATTACATGAAACAGCAAATAAATAAAACAGAAAAGCTTTCACAAAGTGTGGGAAAATTCTAAAGGTAGCTTCAAGTTACGTATTCTGCAAAGTCCACCAGGGATTTTGAAAATTAGTCCTACCAAAACCTGTAAGATATTTTATGCAGATAAATATGCTTGTACAGAGCGGGTAGAAATTTCAATCGAAGGTATGGTCTTAAAAATTCCCTTCAGTTTGCACAGATCATCCATTCTTGGCTTCATGTGTGGTTGGGGAAGTGTTGAACAGGAGGGAGGATTTCAGTTTTCTCTTCTGGTCTTTCTGTGCTCTGTACACAGTGTGGGTCTGAGACACTTTGGTTTGGGGATCTGCTGCAAATCTCTGTGACAGATCTGCATTTGACTTTGCTCTCTGCAATAGTGTGTTATTTCATTTTTTCTTGACAGACATTTCTTTTTTTCTTTATAAGTCAGACTTTTTGGTTCAAGGATGAGGCAGCCTCTTCTGTGACAGGCAAGAAGCAAACATGAATGTTGTGTAGGTATGAATTGTGTAAACAGTGCAAATTGTGAAGAGGTGTGAGTTTAGGTGTGTAGGGATTTGTCTACAGCTCCCTTTTGTTAATAAACTCGTAACTTCCATAGCTTGGCATTAAGATAAAATTTTGCTATTTTCTTTGTGTAGCTAACATTTTGTGTGTGACAATATTTGGATTCCACATGAGGAATTAATTCCACATGAATTTACCTCACCTAACTTCAGTAACATAAATACCAGGCCTGAGTTTAAGATACTGGTCTGAGCTCTCCTTTTAACTAAGGAATGACAAGAATGGACGATTTTCCCATTTACTTTAAATACATTTTTAATGTGTGTGGGTGTGTACAGGCTGCTATAGATACTTAGCTGTGTTCTTACTGCAGAATAAGACTAGATGACTGGCTTAGACCAGAGACTTGCTTTTAAAATGAATTAAGATGAATCCATTTTAGGTGCAAACCAAAATTCACTAATTAACAGAGTTAGTTCCTTAACATTAAGGTCACTTTTCTTCCATATTCATAGAGATCAAAAGGTAGAACATTCAGATATGAAAATGCATAGACCCTGTGGATAGATGAAATTTTTGTGTAGGAAACTGGAGACATTGAAAGAGACCTAGAAAATTGACAATATGGGCTGCATAATTTTTTGAATGATGCCTCAGCAAAGGCATGCCACAGTCAAGAGTGCATTTGTTAAATGTTGCTGTTGCTATTCCACATAATTCACTGAAGAGATATTTACAAAACAAAAATACCAGTGTTTTCTCTTATCCACAATAGTGTATTACAATGCACCAAAGAAGGTAAAGTACCACACAGTACCACTGAATGATGTATCCCACTGAGTGAGTTCTGACATCAATAGTTATTAAAGACTTTTGCTTTCAGATTGCTGATGAATTTTTGATCTTTCACATATCTTGAACATTTTGCTAATCTTATACAAAATCATTATCCATGATAAATATTATTTTGGCAGGAGACATATTGCACTGTATTTTGTGAAGCTAAAAGCATGTAATTGCATTGTTGTGAAAGTAGAATATTTCCAGGGTCTAGGTTATATGCAAATAATTTGTAAAGTTGAAGTTGCAGGTAAAATTGCCAAATGGCTTTTAGAATAATCGATTTATTACTATCCCAGAGAGGCTATTTTTGTAGAATCTTATATGTTATTTCCAGTTGATAGATCTGAGATCTATGTTGTGATTTTAACAGCAAAAGCTGTCACTGAGTTTTGTTAAATTAAAATATTTGAAAGGCAAAGAAAAAAGAAACAGTCTTTCAGCAAATTATTTCTTTATGACTAAGAACATTTTAGAGACAGATGAATATTGTCACTAACAGAACATTTTTTTTATGATCTTCATTTCATTGGATATTTATATAGATGAGAACTTGATGGCTGACAAATGGAATTGTAAACTTCTTCCTGAGTCACATAGTCAGCTGAACTTTCTTCAGGAAGAAGAAATGCATGTTTCCTTTCAAATAAAATAATAATTCGGTGTTTATTTTGGAGTGGTAAACTGCATTGTACACCTTTTTAGGGATAGGTGATGGTCTCAGTGGGATTGCTTAATGAAAAGGATATTGTTTAATATGTGTAAGAATCATGTATTCCAATATTCAACATTTTTGTTCATTTTCTGATTGATGAAAATAATTCTTGTAAGATTCCCAAATGTTTTGAAGGTCTGCTTGACTTATGAGTGCAAATTGTGATATTTTGGAGGATCCAATTCTCTTGCCATTTTTACCCAATTACTTCTGTTTGCACAGCCACCTCTACCTTTCTTTAATGAAAAAACCACCATGCAATTGTTTCTTCCTTAGTAATTGAAAGGTCAACAATCAATATTTTATTACAAATATAGCAAATTGTCAGTAACTCATGCAAGCTCAGGCATCTGCCATGAAGAGCAGTAGCTTCTGCCACATAGCAGGAGCAATATCTGCTTAGCTCTGTTGGTTTCATTCTCTAACAGCCTTTGAGGCATCCTTCTTATCGCCATAAAGGTTTTAAAATTTGTTTTTATACAGCCTAGTCTTTCTCTTGGGGGAGTCTAAAGCAGCCTTCAATGACATCCAATTATAGACAGATCATAGAAAGGAAGTATTCATCTAAATATAACCTGATCTTGCTCTTGGGTAGTCTAAGGCAATCCTCAACCACATCCAATTATAGATGCATCATATGAAGAAAGTACTCATTTAAATATAGCTGACAGGGCCATAGATGACTAAAAATGGTCATCTAATCTTCCTCCTGAGATAGCAAAGGCCACAGAATTTCATCATTGACCCTCCAGTCTAGAGAAGAAATGCCTTCTAGGAAGCAATCCAGACGTGATTTATAGCAATCAAAAATCTGTTGCTCCCTTCAGGCCTGTTGGAAAACAGTTTAATTTTCTCTGTAATTTGCCCGTACGATATTTTAATTTGCTCACATTTATCAACTTTATATGAAACATATGCCTTCTGGGGTAATATTTCTGGTGGATTTTTTTATAAGTAAGACATTACAATTGAAACAAAATTATTGTATCCTATCATGGTTTCTTAAAATGGGCTGCAATATGCCCTGCATGCTAAACAGCAGAATGTTTTCTTTGTATCCTAGCTTCCTAGATATGCAAAGCATACACAATTTAATAGTCTAATTAACTCATAAGGTGCTGTCATGTATTCACTGGTGGAGGGACGTTAGCAGTGGTGTTTTCAATTTTCAGGGTTTTTTTTACAACATGCTAGTAACAATCTCTTTTTTCTTTTTTGCTTTGTAGAAAATCTCTGATCCTTTGATGAGGTGTGTGGAAAATAAATTATCATTGTTTTCTAGAAGTTCCAAAGGCTGAGAGAAGCCATGTGTTAGAGAACAGGACAGCATAGGACATTACAGAAATTCAGGTTCTGGCCTTACAAGACCCATGACAGTCCTATACATATTTCATCATTCAGATTTGTTGCATTATTTTTCTGTTTAAGACTGTAATTGCAGACTTAGGCTACAGAGTGACTACATGTATTTGTTAAGATGGCAGTGAACATGAGAAATGCTGATTTTTTATAGGCTGTGCTTTGCTCAACTTAATGTTTGGCAAAGATGAAGGGGTTTTTGATTAATTTGTTTTTGTTTCTGTCATAGAAATGGAAAAGCAAATATTTTGGACACTGTAGGCTTAGTATCAGTGGAATATCAAGAAAGAATCTATTACCTGTGGAAAGCTTAGGGAAGTTGGCTTTGTGTATATAAAATTTCAGCATGTATTTTAGAATTATTAAGGTGTTTTCAATTTGTTTATTAAAACAGTGATAACCTGATACGGGAAAAGATAAGAGAGGTCTCATGAGTTTCAAACTGTTATGAAACTGAATTGGGAGCAATTTTAAACTCCCTTGGAAATCTTTCATACAGCCATAAGTGTATCTTAAAGCATGCTTTCTATAATAAATCTCATAATATAGGTCTTATGCCTGTCTTAATATTATAACATCTGTGAACAAAATATATGTGAGCTTGTTAAGGGATTCACATAAGAGACTGTCTTCAGAAATGGAGTCTGTGGTATGCAAATGTAATGCTTATAGCTGCACTATTTGGTGCCAAGATTATGGGAAATCAAGACTGAACAAACCAAAAAACTGTCCTGATGCTCATACCATTGTTTGGCATAGGACTCATGGGATGTTTAATGCATGACATTAGAAGCTATTAAAAACCAAATACTTTTTATTCTTATTAAATCTTTAATTCACTAGTCATGAAGTTGTTTTACCCTCAGATTTACTTTCTCCAACTTTAGAACTTCTAGTTTGAGGATTAGGTAGGCAAATTTTTTTTTGAAAGTAACATTTTGAAAGTATAAAAAGCAAAATACAAAGATATCTTGGAAAAAATTAAGCACATTAGAATCTTAAACCTGTCAATTTTATTACATTGCTTTATATATAGGGGGTGTAGATAATGTAAGAACTGCTGCTTCAAAATGCTTTTATTCCTGTTTTGCTAAAGTGCCTCAAACCCCATTCTTTCAGCTCAAGAATATATCTTCATAAATTACAAAGTTGCAGCTATGGATTTATGCTACTTTAAAAAAATGTTAAAATTTGGACACAAGTGAAACGAAGCTATTATTGCTCAATAGCCATCAATCCTTGCCCCATCATCATTTGTTTTCCTAGGTGTTCAGAACCATTCAGACACTGCCATAATGCAGTGTGCCACCCTAGAAACAGCTGCCTAGTTAGAACAGTGTCTTAAGAGTACAGAAACATAAATGCTTTACAGCATATTTTGCTTTTTCCCTTCCTTCACAATTTTAGTTGAGTAACTTTTCTGCCACTTCAGTATTGAGCTAGATGACAAATCAAATTGAGCTATTTAACCAGATGTCATTGCATCTGAAACCTGTATTACCTGGTCAAGAGTACCTATTACTGGTTGTTTTTAAATGTTATAGTTAAGACAGCATGTTTCAAACAAAGTGTAGAATTTCTTAGAACTATGTGCTCCAAAGTAATGAAAGGCATAAGTTTAAAGGTAAAAGCTTGAGATTTAGTGAAAGATATTAGGATGCACAGAACTGAGCAACTGTGTTCTTACACTGACTGATTTATGGTGTCAGTGAGCATGGATAATAAAGGAGGATTTAGTACTTTCAAATTTAAATTACAATAGTAAGTAATGATACGAAATACTTGTCACAAACAAAAATAAAAATCAACAATCAACAAAATCTTATCATGTCATCAGCCAGCAAGTAAGAGGTTGTTAGTTTGGGCAGGCTTATCAGGCTGATATTTGGGTGGGAAGCCAGAGGGTGGAGGACCTGTGAGAGGAGCCCACTACAGCACCCCCCTGTTTGCTGTGAGCCCCAAGCTAGACCAGCCAGAGAGGATAAAAGGGCCTGGGAGCTACTCAGGAGTGTTGGACAGAGAGCAGGGTCATGCTGGTATTTGAGGGGCCCACTGCAGTGCACCTGAGTGTGAGCTGGGCGTGCTGAGTGTGCTGCCAGTTCTGAGCTTCAGGCCGTGCTGCTGAGGAGGGCAGGGCTCCTGCTGCCCTGTGGCTGTGCCCTCATCCCACACAGAGGGGATGCTCCAGGCATTCCCTTGGCTGTGCCAGCCTCAGGGGGCTGTGCTGGGGTCCTCTGTCTGGGTGTGCTTGCCATAGACACTCAGCACCACTGCTGTTGGACTTGCAGGGGAGAAAGGAGCAGCTGCATCTGTTCACCAGGGAGGGAAGTCTGTGGCTTTCTGGGCTGCACTCCAGAGGCCAGTGGGAAAAGTGTCTTATACAAATAACAACTCCAAGCTGCTGGAGGCAATGGCCATTTCTCAATTCCCTTAACAAAATGTAATCAGAATACTTATAACCAGCTCCCAAGTTTTCCTCTAACTTTTTTTCCTTCACAAAAAGCAATTACATTGATGAAAAAGCACATTAATCCCCAAAGATGTTAATCATTACATCTTTATACTATCATACAGCCATAAATATGAAGAGAATATCTAAAGAGCTGTTTAAAAGAAAGTGGTTTTTATAAAACCAAAAATAGTAACTAAACAACACACCAGAAGAATTCCAGAAAAACTTAATATTGTTGTGAATAAAAATCAAGGTCAAGTTTATCTTGCAGAAAACAGAATTAACATTAATTAAAGATAAAATTTAATTCTATCTATCAGGGCTTTAGCTTTCCTAACATGATCCCTGGCTGCTTAGACAATTTCTCTGTATTCCATAGAGTCAGGGGTTGGAATTAGATGATCTCTGAGATCCCTTCCAAACCAAACCATTCTGTCATTCTGTGACTCCTCCCAGGCTACCTACCCTTGCTTTCAAACTCTCTAGGCTGCCTCTCTGTGTTTCATTTGGTATAGGAGCTGCTGGTTCAATAGCTGAAATAACCTTGTGATGCTTTTCTCTTATAAATAATCTACTAAATAATTACCAGTTCCCATTCTACTCGTATAGTAAAAGGATGGGGATGCTTTATCCAAATGTAAAATTGCACAATTGGTGTACTAGCTATGCAATGCTCAGGGTTCACATCATGTACCACTGAAGATTAGAAGACTACAGGTATTCTATTTTTCCTTCTTCACACTGGGCAAAAAAATTATATCATGGGAATCTACCTTAGTAAATAATCAGTGATAATTTTCAAACATTCTTTTATTTATGCTGCATAGATTAAATGCTTATTTTGCTATGCAATCTACTTGGCTCTGTGTAAAATAAAAAGCAAAATTCTTTGGTAAGAGAAGGTAATTCACATTATATTAGCTATTAGTTATGATTTTAAGCTACTATGAAAGACACAAGAAAAATTATATTACAGAAATTGATAATATTTATTTGCACCAGATTTCATCTTTGACATACCATGCTCTAGCTTTCATAATTGCCAGTAATGTTCTTTTAATATAATAAAAATCACAGAATTTCTTTTCTTTGGTGCACTTACTACCTTATGTGATTGTGAAATCAAGCGTTTTCTGTGGATATCACTGATCCTCTAAACTTTGAATAAGTGAATCTCAGAATGGCTGATGTTGGAAAGGATCTCTGGATCCTCTGCTCAAGCTGGGCCACCCAGAGCTGCTTGTCCAGGATCATGTCCATCCTGTGTCACTTTCTCTGGGTGACCCTACCTTGGAGGGAGTTTGGGCTGCATGATCTCCAGAGGTCCATTTCAACCCTAACTATTCTGATATTCTGTGATTCTGTGATTTGTAAATCTTAAATTTGGTAATTAATAGCTTGCTAGCCATTTCCTTCATAATGGTCACTATGTTATAAACATTTAGCAGGTACAGCTCTGATCAAAACCTGCTTAGAGAATGTAATCATTGTCATAAAGGGAGAAGATTTGTCAAAAATTAATATTGAAGCGCTTTTTTTCTAAACCATTCTCAGCTGATTTAGATACCCTGGCATGGAGAAGTCAAGTAGGCCCTACAGTCCAATATTCCAGCTGTGAACTGACTGATGTGAAAAGCTTGATGGTTGCATGTAGGAATATCTGAAGTATTTAGCAATGCAAGTATCCAGGGTAAAGCAGCCCTATTAAGGCCCTCTCCTGAGCTATAGGAGCTAAAAGTTGTTGTGTGTCCTCTTATTCTTCTCCTTTCTAAGATAAAAAAAAAAGAGAAAAGGTCCTAGTCTCCATGTGAGATTTTTTTCATCTCCTTCATCATCATGGTTATCTTACTTCACTCTCTATCTGGTACTTTTTCCACAGAGACACAATTTTGTATCATCTACTGCAATAAAGCAGAGTTTTAGTTGCATCTACATACCTCAGCAAAAAGGCAACAACAACAATTATGGAAGCTATCTACCATACAAGGTCAATTTTTACTGATGCTTCTATTTAGAATAATCAACTCTGCCTCTATATAATAAAAGGAGGGCTAGTGAGCATCCAGAAATGAAGCACAACTATCATGTAAGTGGTTTAGGACCTCATCCTGCATAAGTGTCATAAAAATTTATTGTTCATTGAAGTTAATAGGTACTGAGGTCATTCAGTGACACTTTAAATCATGAGGGCCTTATTCCAAATTAATCTTTATTTTTGTTTTAACTTTAATATTACAGCACTTCAAAAGAAGCCCTAGTAACCATAACAACTACAATTTGCCACATATCAACAATTTTAATTCTGTAAGCATTTTAACAGCCTTGGCTTTTCAGTGGTCGAGCACATTTGATTTAATGCTCTCTTCACATTCACCTGTGAAGTGAGAATAAGAAAATGTTTTCATCTGATACCCTAGATGTACAACTCAAATTCTCTGCTGGAATTTCAGTAGGGACAATTATTGCTAAAATATTCAAAAGGATGATGAAACACTCAGAAGGAGAATTTGAGAAAGTCAAGCAAAAAGACCAAAATCTGGTAACACTTACAATCAGTAGTGATATAGGTTGATTTCATTAAAATCAAAGTTTTCATTAATATACCAGAGTAACTTTAAACTGTAGCTATATGGAATACTCTTTTAGTGATGAAAATGTGTTTGAAACAGTTTTTTATTTTAAGTTAAAGGAAGCTAATTTTAAAAAGTCAAAGTACATAGGGAAAAAACTAAACATGCACATTAGAATTAAGGAACAAAGTAAATTAAGGAACAAGGACAAAATATTTGCAAATGCTACAGAAGCTGTTTACAGGCATGTTATAAAATAGCTTTCTATGAATTGTAGATAGAAATGTAATCAATGTTTAAAGTAGTTTTTCTTGTATATGTGTAGGTTTACAGTATAGTGTATTTAGGATACATAAACATAATCTAGATTTACTAAATATTTTATGGCATAGATAGCATAGATATTATGCATGTACTCTGAAATAGCTAAATATGATAAAAGTAAAAATAAATAAGAGTCAACAAATATTAGTATTATAGAGTATAGTAAAAAACTATTAGCTATAAGAATATAACTTAAAAAAACAAGTTTGAATGTTTGAATACTGCTATTTATTATACATAAGGATATAATAAAGAAGGGACAAAAGTTAATTCAACTTTTGAAAATACACCAAAAGCAGAAAGTATTGCAGAGATTTTGAGAAGCTAGATACTAATTTAGTTTGAAAAAGCCATTTAAAATATAGAAGCAGTATATATTATTATAAGTATATATCTGTAAGAGGTGTGAATTTTCTCTAGTGCTCAATAAATAGAATTCAGTTCTCAGCTTATCCTTCAGCTCTATGACTATGAAAAACAAATGGTACCTATGTTGCACTTATTTTTGTCAAAACTAGGACAATTTTTTAAATTTGTGATTTTTCACATTATAGCTTATAATAGCTAGAACTATTGAGGTGGGGAGAGAATGGAAAGTAAATAATAGATAGAAAATAGAAAGAATACCTCAGAAAAAAAATTAAAATCTTTCTAAACTGATTACTTACCTTAGTGAGAATCAATTTCATAGTTCATAAATCAATTCTGAAATAAAGAAAAATTAAAAATATTTTTCTCGTTTTAAGACATGCTTTTATCTTCTAGTATTGACCAAAGAACTTTAGTACAACAGATAATTTGTAAACCAGAATAACAGCTTTTTAAGTACTCAAACAAAAAGTGACCTTAGAGTCATTATATGCTTGACTTCCCTGAAAAGGAAGACATACAATACAGTGACAATTGTCTTCTGGTTTAATGTATTTAATGACTGATAGAATAAAGAGAATTTAAATAGATAGCAGCATTTGATTTTTTTTTACCAATTAACTGACTGGAATAATTACCACTCAGCTTTCTTATGTGGTATCTTCTTTATATGTTCTTTAATCACACAGTTATATTCAGCTGGCTATGATTTCCTAAAAAGCAGCTCATAATATTAAAGTTCAGCTAATTAGGGAGAGAAGGTAATCAATCTTTCTAAGCTCAGCCTAGGGTTATTCTTTGATTTTAAAGGATTGACTTCTTATCTGAATTTGACAATTGGATTATTGAAATTTATATTGACTTTTGTCAAACTGTTTAAATGTGTAGCTTATAATTTAACTTGTAGTTTCACCACCTTGTTAAAACCAATTTTCTAAGATGATAAAATAAACCCATTGCACGTTCTAACAATAATGAGCCCTGGCTTAGTGACAGGAAAGACATAAGGATATTTAACTTCCTTCTGTGCTCAACTGAGTGCTAATTCCTGAAGCTTCTTGCCTCAGAAGTTTTGCCTCTTCTTTGGTGTTCCTCCCTTCACCTCATTAGTGAAAACCTGACCTCTTATAATCTCTCACCATGGTTGTTTCCACCATCTCTTATTGCTGCATGGCTTTGCAGATCTAAAAGCTCAAAGAAAATAAGAATAATTGTGTCACAGGAGAACCCCTAGGTAGGGTAGAGGCTAGAACAGAAGAACTCAGTGATATATAATTAGAAATTGATTAGCTATAAAAGATGGATACAGTAGTGGATGGCCCTTTCACAGCAGTCTCAGGCTGCTCATGTCCCCAGCCCCTCTGGTCCAGTGCTGCCAGCACCATAGCCTCAGGAAACAGGACTCACTCCAGCTGCTCAGAGAGCCTAAGGCCTGGCTGGTGGCCTGGGCTGCTACACAGAGTTACTGCACCCCTGGCTCAGCTTTCTGCAAGACCTTGGGCATGGCCAGAGGGCAGGTTTTTTAACCATATATTACTTTCTAAAGTTGACAGCTGGCAGAAGCTAGCAATGTCCTCACTGCTTGTGTGACACCAGGCTAGTCTCAATGTACTGGAGATCAGTGAGTGATTTTTGTAATGATTTCTAACATGTTCTGTTTTCCCATTCCAAATGTGACACACACATAAGTAGTCAGCAAAAGTTACATCGCAAAATTAATCTATTATTTAATTTATTTTCTAGCTTGTACTGGATTAGTTTAATGAGTCAGAACTGGTCAAATATAGTAGAGGTCACACATACCTGGGGCTTTAGTTTGTAATGTGCAACTGCGCTACCTGGTAGTGACAAATAATTAAAATAATTAAATATTTGAATAATAATTAAAAATCTGAAGGGTTTTCCTGCTGTACCTATGGATTCTAGCTTATGCATCTGAGCTGCTTATATGCCAGCAGCTCTGGGAAAACCATCTCTGGGGCAGAGATTTAGTGACATAAATGGAAGTAGTCTTATGGGTTTTGAATATCATCTGCTATTTCAAGTTTGTGATGCAAATGTTGAGAGTCTCATTATCAAAGGGCAAAGACATGACTACACGTGGGAGGCTAAAATGATGCTTATGTCCTCCACTGAGAGCACTGTACTCTTATCTATCATTCATTTCAGTGAACCTAATCACTGCTCACAGGCATGTGCATTCATATTCTACAGAGTGCAGAGTCCATCAAAATAGAAGAAAAAGATCTTCTAGTGAATAAATGATACCTTTTTTGAAAACCAAAATTTTCTTGTTTGCTGAGGAATTTACATATTCCTGCATATTTTCCATAAATTTGGTGGGGATTTTTTCCTGCAGATGTATTTAGCTGTGGTTAAGTAAGCTGCCATAATATTTAATCAGAAAACTTTGCTACAAATGAAAAAAAAAAAAAAAATCTAAAGAAAAGTAAGGTAATGAGGCTACTATACTATGATATGATTAAATAGAATTTTAGTTCAGTTGTCTGACTGTCATGCCAGTTGAGCTTTCCTGCCTTTGCTTTTCATATATCTTAGGATTCTAGTGTTGCATCTGTCAGTCAGCCAATTACATTCACATTGAGAGAGAACATTGTGAGGAAAGAAAGTGTCATTCTAATGAGCTCCTATTATTGTTTACATTCTTGTGCAATAAGTAAAATTTCAGCTATCAGAACCTGACAGCAGAAGGAAAGAATTCTTGTTAGGAAAAACTTAAGGTGAGACATCCTTTCTGAGATCCTGGGTTTTATATTAATAGATTGAATTTAAAACGTCCTTTATGTTCATCCATAATTGACAAATTTGTGTTATTTTTATTGACATTTTAAATTAATGTAGTCAAATCAGTATGTCTCCATGAAGGTGGATCTTTAAAAGTAAATGATGTGAACATTTTAAGAATGAGAATTACTGTTTTAGTCTAGATCCAATGTTTTTGGGGGTACATGCGGCCGTATTTTCTCAGCAGGGATGGCTTTTGTGAGAAGCTGCCAAAAGCTTCCTCCATATCTGTTAGAGCCAATCCCTGGCAGCTCCAGAGATGGATGTGCCACTGGCCAAGGATGGGCCAGTCAGAAATTGTGGTCATGACTGTGATGACATATTTAGGAAGAAGAAGTAAAAGGGTATTGTACAAATATTATTGTGGCCAGAAAAGAGAGGAATGAGATCATGTGAAGGAACAACTCTGCAGACACCCAGGTGAGTGGAGAAGGTGGCAGAGGAGGTGCTCCAGGCACTGGAGCTGAGATTCCCCTGCAGCTTAGGGTGCAGACCATGGTGAAGCAGCTCTGACTTCTCATTATCCTGCTCTGATTTTGTAAGCAATAAATTCAAATAATATCCCTAATTCTAGCCTGTTTTGCCTGTGACGGTATTTGGAGAGTGACTTCTATTTTATTTACATATTTATTTAAATATTTATTTAAATATTTGAAGATATTTATTTAAAGTAAAAATATTTATTTTCAAACAAAAAATAAAAATTATTGACTTTTAAATTTTTTTTGTTGCAGTTACAAATTAGAAATTAATTCCTGTATATGAAAAACAGTGTGGCCAGCAAGACCACACTTGTGGAAAAGTGATTCTTCCCTTGTACATGGCACTGGTGAGGCCACACCTCAAAATCTGTCCAGTTCTGGGCCCCTCAGTTCAGGAAGAACATAGATGGGATGGAGTCCAGAGAAGGGCAAGAGAGCAGGTGAAGGGTCTGGATCCCAGATCCTGTCAGAAGCAGCAGAGGGAGCTGGGGGTGGTTAGCCTGGAGGAAAGGAGGCTTGGGGGTGACCTTATCCCCCTCCACAGCTGCCTGAAGGGAGGGTGTAGGCAGGTGATGTGTTGGCAGTGCCACGGTCGGGTCAAGGTGGTGTTGGGTCACAGGTTGGGCTCAATGAGCTCAGAGGTTTTTTCCAACTTAATTGATTCTGTGATTCTGTCATATTCTACAAACAATGCTGTTGGCTGATGTTGGAATCCAAGACATTCCTCTCCGTGCCCCAAACCCTGGACAGGGCTCTGGGCAGCCCTGGCAGGAACCCAAAAACACTTGGGGCTTTGATTTNACACAATTGTAAATATCTAATAGGTAGTTCATTGTATAAAAGACAGCACCAGCCCCGTGGGGGGCAGTGCGCCTTGGACTGACCTGCTAGCCAGAGCTGGGCGGGTCAGACAGAAAATATTTTAGATAAGAAACAATAAACATCTCTGAGAACACGAGCAGAAGACTCCTGACTCCTTCTTGGACAGCTGGGTTGGGAAAAGTGGCTTCCACCAACATCTGGGGTCATCTCCAGCAGAGAAGACCCCGACAGGCTGACAAGCTGAACATTAGACTAGCTTTAGACAGAAGAAACTGCTAGTGCTTTTATTAAAAAACATGTTTCTATGACAAGAACTTCGGCAATTCATGTCTCTTCTGAATATCAGTCTCCAACAGAGCCCTGGGCAGAAATACTTTCTTGACCTATTTAAACTTTGAAGATTTCAATTTTTATTTTTGCTTTTGCACTGAAGCAAACCCAAACATATTCAAAGTATAAAGTAATAAGGTTTAGAAAAGGAGGAAGATAAAAAAAAATCCAACATCATCTGATGGAAACATGCCTTACCTGATGTCCCTGTTCCTTGAACTGTCACAAATAATGTGAAAATGCTCTAAGCAACAGCAGAAGGCTCTTCTTGGATTGGTGTCTCTATTGGAGAGACATTCATATAAACTCTTTGATGTTTATGTGATAGCCTCAGAATCTCTTTTCCAAATTCACAGTGAAATGTCATGAACAGAAGACAGCTGGCTGTTGGAAAATGGTCTCCTGTAAGAGAAAAGCTGCACTCTTCAACTGAGCAGTCTTTTTCTACATTTTGGTGCTTGCTAACAGAAAGCTCTATAGCCTACATTTGTGTTTGCATATATATATATAAATCAAACCACTAGTACATTTCTTATTAAAATAGGTTATTCCATAAAGCAGGAAAAAAGGTATTTTGCCTACAAGATTATTGCTTGTAATAATCTTGCAGACAAATACAAGCAGCTTTTTCTTTCTTTTAAAAATGACATTTTTTTCTTTTTAAAGCAGAGTGAACTTTAAAACAAAGGAATATAGTCTTCACAAATGCAAATGCTTCCTGTTTTCATGTTACAAGAATATTTATTTTCACAACAATTCTTAGATTTTCAAACTTCTGTGCATAACTTTGTCTCAATTTAAGAGTAATAGTTACCACATCACAATTACACAGACTCCAAGAAGACTACAGTTGTAGACAGTGAAAGGAATCATATGGTAATGGTGACATACTCTAACGAATCCATATATATTCAGCCTCAATCAGAAAAAAAAAAATAGAGTTTTTGTAAAGTATATAAAAATTAGAGGACTTTTTTTTTTTTTTTAATCTATAGCAGATGTCCACCTGTACCCTCTGGGGAGGACCCCATGG
>VZRH01002296.1:2682357-2708531 GCA_013397555.1 Urocynchramus pylzowi | reverse complement strand
CCAAAGGAGGCTGTGACCCTGTGGAAAGCCCTCAGGGCAGGAGCTGTGTGTCCCTGTGGTGGAGCCACCCCAGAGCAGCCTGTTCCTGAAGGACTGCACCCCCTGGAAGGGACCCACACTGGAGCAGCTGATGAACAAACACAGCCTGTGGGAAGGACTCAGGTTAGAGAAGCTCATGGGGGATGGTCCCCTGTAGAAGGTACTCCATGATGCAGCAGGGGAAGAGTGTGAGGAGTCCTCCCTCTGAGGAGCAAGGAGCAGGAGAAACAGCAAGTGATGAACTGAATGCAACTACGTGTTCCCCCGCACCACTGATGGCAGAAGGTAGAGAAAATCAGCAGTGAAGTTAAACCCAGGAGAAAGGGAGGAGCAAGGGGAATTTTGAGAATGAGTTTTTATTTCTCATTATCCTTATCTGAGATGATTGCTTATAAATTAAATTAATTTTCCCCAAGCCCAGTCAGCTTTGCCCATGATGGTAACTGGAGAGTGTCCGATCGGCTGCCTGTCTCTGTCGGACACGCGTAGGGTGGTCCGCAGGCAGCCTGCGATGAACAGATGAGTCTGGACTCTTCTTTTGATCTTTTTCTCAGGTTGTTTATTTTATCTTATCTAAAAGGTTTTTCTTCTGCCCAGCTGAGATCCGACCAGCAAGACAGCCACACGCACACTCCCCGCCCCTGGGGCGGTAGAACATTCTTATACTGATAATTACGTGTATGATATTTATAATTTCTCACCAATTCCCATCACCTTTGTTGAACAGTGCACCTTTAGCATAAGCCAATCCAAAGTGCATACATCACACAGAAGATGGATGACAAGAAGAAGAAGAAGAACCACGAGGTCGGGCCTAAATCCTCCATCTTGTCTCCATCATACCCCCTTGTACCAGAATCCTAAAACCTATGTTCTAGTCTAAAAAAGCATTTGTCCTTCACCATTTACACCTCAGAAACCTGTGAATCCTCATGTTGAGATAGCACGACTCTCGAAGGGTCAGAATCAAGCCACCAGGTACTTTTGGCTACATTCCAGGACTTCTGAGCCCCCCAGGGGCTCTCCCTGGGACTCAGAGCATCCGAGGTGATGCGCTGAGTTCCCACAGGTGAGTGCCTCTCCCTTTTCTTTATCCCAACCCCTGGGCCTTTTGGAATATTTCCTCTCCCCTGTCCAGCTGAGGAGGGCAGTGATAGAATGGCTTTGGTGGGCACCTGGCATCCAGCCAGGGTGGACCCACCACAACAGACTATAAAAGACAGTTTGTTTGCCACATGACATTGATAAATGCACATGACAGCAGATTAGCCTTCCAGACCCATAAAGCATTGTTTAAAAGAACTTACAGTGTCAGTGAGGACAATCTTCACGTAGTTTCCCTAAATTTCAACATTTAAATTTAATATGTAGTTTAACAGCAATTCTATGTTCAAATGAGCCAGTTATCACAAAGTGTTTCAATTAACTTATCCATAAGAAAATGCTGACAGGGATGCATTTTTTTTTAAAATGAAGATTTATATGATTCTATGAATTTATATTTGCCACCTAACTGTTACAACAGCAATAAAATCTTCAAGTTTACTGAATGTTTGTGAAATATACAATACTTTTATCAGATATGCTGTTTTTTGCTTTGTTGGGTTTGTTAAGGAATTATATTTTCATCTATATAAAGGCACAGAGGTAAAAATGTTACACATCTGAAAACAGGCAAAAGCTTTTTAAATGGATCTGTGAAAAGTGTGTGTGAGCAACATAAAGAATCCGATCAATAGAAAACAGAACAGAAGCAGGAAAAGAAAATTAAAATTAGGGATGAAGAAGCCAGCCTGGGAGCAGGGAACACAGTTAAGGTTGGCTTCACTGCGCTTCAGAAGCAGAGAATCAATAAGGCTGTTGCTTAAAACTGAAGATGAAATTACTTGTGTAAATGTGCTTTATTATTCTGAACCTCTGTTATGTGGTTCAAGACCTTTCTGCTGTTCACTTCTGCATTGCTTTTTTTTTCCTTCTAGAATGCATCAGTCTTGTTTTGTTGTCTTTTTTCTTTTCTTTTTTTTTTTTTTTTTCTGGAAAGATGTCTTCTACTGTGTAAGTCTACTTGTCTGCACATTTATTTATACGATTTTACAGAAATACAAAATACAATAACAAAACATGGGGAAAAAAAATAATGGTCTATGTTATAGTTCCATGTATAAGGGATTGAGAAAACGAAGATAACTTTAAGACAGGATACAAGTCAGGTGTTGACATGAGTTAAATTGGAGACATCCATAATTCATGTAGTCTCAAGAGTATGATTTGAACTTTCACACTCTGTAAGAGACTTACTGAACTTAGAGGGCAGCAGTATGGGCTGATGCTCTCTGTTCTTCATAATGTTTCATATTAGATGGATTGTGCCTCTTACAGGTGTGTAAACTGACAAAAGTCAGTAACAGGCCACAGTTCAGTCTATCTCACTCAAGAAGCTGTGAAACCTTAACTGAATGCTAACTCACAGAAAAAGCCATCAGGTGCCAATCATACTGTCATCATGGTGCTGAAGAGAATGAAGGGCCTTCTGGAAGATGTATTTTGACTGAAGAGAATCTGCTAAGAGGTCAAGAAAGCTACTTTTGTGGTGCTGGGACAGTTGAATTATGTATTGTATTTTATTTTTTTTTTTTTTCCTGGACTGAAACAAAACATAAAATTTTGTGTTTGATAATGGCTTGTTCTAAGAGCACAGAAAAGAGAACTGAAGAAATCACAGAAAACCCACATCTTTCTATGGTTCTAAAACTTATTTTTATTTAGAGAAAGGTCTTTGGATTTCCTTATATACTCAAGGATATAGGAAAGGGAGGCAAGGTGGTAATGAAACAAAGCCTACAGATCAAAACGAGAAAGTCTACTGAATCAGAGCAAAGTCCCACCAGTCTAGAAAAGTCCACCAGTCTAGAAAATCATAAGGTCAACCTTTGTTTTAAAGGCAATCGAGGTTAATTGAAAGACTGTGTCCCCCTAATAGCAAATCTGGTCAATTGATGTAGTTCTCTGAGAGACAGCAGGAATTTAAAAAGGGACATCTTCTATACCAGAAGCTCTTTCCACATTTCAGGTAAGAGGTTATCTTTAATCTGTTGCTGACTGGGTGATTGTTCATGTTAATGATGTGTTGTCTGGAACCTCCATTTCAAGTTACTACATCAAGAAATTTGATTTGAATTATGTCTGATAGTAAAATACTAGCACAAACTAATTCTAGACATTAATATTTTCAAATTATTCTCTAAGGAAATACCTTTTGAAAGATTGGAGACCATGCCAAACTTAGTGAACTCAGTGCTGTAAATATGCTGTTGACATTAGTGAACAAACCTGTAGAAGCACTGGGAAGGAAGAGGGTCTTTTATAGCCATAGAAACATTCAGAATTAATATGATTATTATGACTTTTTTTGCTTACACACGCATATTACCTTTCCCTAAGTGAATGAGCCAGATTCATTTGTTATATTGTGATTGACAATACTTTTCTTTTTTAATTCTGTCTCAGGCTGCAAAGACAGATTTTGTTCAGACTGATGGCAGAGAGAAAGAAGAGAGAGGAATGGTCTCCTTTTTCTGGATCCATTTTTTAATGTATCAGTTAACCTGCCTTGTCTATCCACAAGTTACACAGTGTAACAGATTTAATCTTTAGTAGATAACTAAGAGTTGATAATCTTGGAAGAATATTAGTATTTTAAATTTAGAAATGACAGATCTTTGAGGATTACATTCATCTGGTGATACTGGGCAGAAACTACATATGATTTTCCAAGTCTGGCTTTATTTTTCCTTCAAATAATATTTTTTCCCTTAAAACCATATTATAGTTGCTTTAACTTAAATACATGAGGAAATAAGAGAATAAGGAAAACATGAGAGAATTAAATTCAGTTCATTGCACTAGACTGAACTTTCTTCTTAGATTTTATGGTTAAAATTTGAATGGTATTTTGTGGTTATTATGTTTCTATTATTCTGTTTCTATTATACAAAAGCTGATTTTCAAAATGGGATTTTTGTGTATTAAATGAGTGTTTGAATTAAAAGATGGCTAAAAAGGCTTGTACATTAGATTTAGTGACTCAGCTGTGGAAGCAGAATATCTGAGGTACCAAAGCTCAAGAGCAAATGTAAATAAGAGGACCCTTAACCTAACTAGTCAACTTGTCAGAAAAGTGGCTGCAGTGCAGAATCTTTTAACAGTGGATTGTTGCCCTTGAAAATGTTTCTAAAATATTAAAGCATGTATATGAGCAACCATGGGAATTACAGAAGCAGAGGATGAAAAGCAGTAAACAGTGGAGGCTTTTTTTTTTTTTTTTTTAAGTTTTATTCTTTTCCCTGTAACTCCATGGGGTAAATTTGAAGTTCTTTTTCAACAAGAAGAATTCCTTGCAAAAACAGAGAGAAGAGTATTTTCTCTGCTTCAAAAGGTTTTGTAATGTTTTCCCAAGTTAACACTTAAAAGTGCTTCTTCTGAGACTTGAGTGAAATTTTAAAACTGGAAAGCCTGAACATCTGCCCCTTGTTCTAGAATCTGGAATTTAACCCAATTGACTAAAGGCACTGTAACTCACTTCTTTGGTATAAATAGATCCCAATAACTCAAGAGTTGACTAATCAGCTTATTGATTAGTCTAGTTACTCCAGAAATTCCACTGGCTTTTAATCAAAGGTGAGATGATAAACTGTGTTTAAAGTCCTACATTTGCATATTAAAATTAGTAAATCACTTTTAAATACACAGTTCATGCATATGACACAGCAGAAAGCAAACAGAAATTAAATTGTTCGGGTAAAGCAAATTTGCCAAGTGTGAGTTGTCATAAAATTTGTGAAAAAGATATCACAGGACATATTATACTTGATGCATCAGAAATATAAACCAGAGCATGAGTACTTTGTTTTACATTGTTAAGGAACAGTTTTACGAGGCAGTGATCAATATGTTCATTTGTCTGGAAAAGTTTATTAACTGAACCTAAAAATTACAGATATATTTTACCAGTGGTAAAATTATGACTCTGCTCTCATTTGTTCCATCTTAAAAGCAGTACTGGTAGGAAATCAGGTCTCAGAGGAGTTTTGTTCTCTTTTTTGATCTTTGTTCTAACGAGGAAAAGGTTTGCAACACTTCCCAGTCTGCAGGAAATTACTTTATGTGCTGATTAGACTTATGTAAGAGACATTGTCAGGCATAAGGAAACTCTCACCTGAAATAGGCAGACATCTCCAATGATCCACCAAGACAAAATTTTAAAAAGCTGAAAAATATCCTTGACAAGGGAGGTGTATTAAGATAACAACAACAGAATTGAAGCAAAAATGAAAGAGATCTATGGAATCAGTGCAATTTATTTCAGAAATATTTAAAATGTGTTAAATGTAATAAAAGGGTTCAAGCATACAAATCAGAAAAAGACTTCTTGCATTTCCACATATTTTGAGGCAGATCTAAGCTAAATCACCATAACTGAAATTTAGGAAAATTTGAATCTCACATCAGCTGTGAATTTGTTTGATGAATGCATTCCATCAAACCTGGAGAAAGTTTCAGCAGCTCTGTATGGTTTTCTTACATAAAATACAATATTAAGATAAAAAAATAATATGAATTGTCTTGCAGGACACTAATACTGCAGGAATAGGAAAATATAATATCAAACATATTGACTCTCATGATTAAAGCTAACAATAAAATGCAGCTAAACATGGACATCCTAAAATTAGGAATTGCCACATGAGGAAAAGAGAATTGTTAAAAAAATTTTAAATGTAAAACATGGAAAATACAAAGAACTGAAACAATGTGGCTTATTTTCAGAATAAAAAAAAAAAAAAAAAGAAAAACAATGCTGATTTAAGAAAAATAATCCCATTCAACATAGGTGTCAGGAACACTTTTTTTCATGCAGAGAATGATAAATGTGCGAAACAGGCTGTCAGACATAGCTGCTCAGGCAAAAAACACAGGGGTCACATGAGAAAAATGAGATGCCTTCCACAGGGGATGGAAGTACTAAGAAAGGATGCACTTAACCAGGCTGAATAGCCTCTTTCATTCTCTGATGAGATGTTATGTTATCCTCTCAGTTGTTTCTTCAGAAATCATTTAATTGAAAAAGTTGTTCTGCTTGCAGCTTGGTAATATTGTCAGAGGACTTCTTAATTCTGGTCCCAAATTTGCATTCTGACAATATATTTTGAAGACTGAATGTCAGGGTGTTGTTAAGCAATGCTGATCCTTTTAGTTTTATTCCTTGAAGTATTCAGGTGAATTAGTGTAATGTGTGAGGATGTCAGGACAATCTATGTAATGGTTTAGTGTCATTTAAATGGTACAGTTTGTGATCTGTTCTGTCTTTTTTGGTGCAGAATAGTGAGGGTTTTAGCTGAACTATTGAAGAAAATATTGAAAAAAATGCAGATGTTAAGCTCTGGTGATATTTTACAAAATGTTTTACTTTAGACAGATTTTTTTTTAACTGCAAGGACTTCATGACCTTGCAATCACTACTAATTCCAGGATGGTTTTAAAATTTTACAGGGGAAAAAAAATCTAGATTATAATCATCTTCATATGATTTAATAGCATTTAATATTTTTCATGTGACACCAAAGTAGGGCAGAGTTGTACCAGTGTATACTCTTGAGGACAGGGCTGTCACTCAGTGACCTAGATGGGATTTAGGAGTGGATCACCACCAACCTTCTGAAATGCAACAAAACAGATGCAAAGTTTTTCTTATGTTTCCCTGTGACAACATAAGATGGAGTGTGACTGGCAGTGGCTGGCAGGGAAGAGTAGCTCTGCTGGGAGCCTGGGGAATGCAGGTGCTGGGAAGCCAAAGAGGAGGCAGCAGCGTGTCCTGGCAACAGGGCAGGCTGGGAACAACCAGGTGTGTACTAACCCACACACACTGTCAGCTCTGTGAGACAACACTTCGTATCCTGCATCCCTTTGGTTTTGTATCCTGGTCAAGTCTGGGGCTCTCCAGTAAAGGAAAGACACATATTATCTAGAGCAAATTTAACATGACCCCACAGCTGATCAGGGACAAGATGCTGTGAGAGGGGCTGAGGGGACTGGGCTTGTTGGGCTTGGAGAAGGATTTTAGGAGATAGAGCAGCTGCTGTACCTACCAGCAGATCACCAAGAAGGCAGATTCATGCCCCTCATGGAGGTCCATGGAGGGAGGGTAAGAGTCAACAGCCACTAATGGACACAAGAGGGTCAACCCTGTGGACTCCATCTTAGGACATTGTTAAAAATGTTCTAAAGCAGGTACCTCTGCTTTAGAACCTCTGTGAAAGATGCTCTGCCTTCAGAAAGCTTTTGTCTTTGACTGTAAATTACCTCTCAGACTTGTATCTAGGAATAATATTGATTGTAGTTTTACCCAAGTTACTTCCACAAGGAGGCCCTTTGTAATATCTTAGTATCTGAAATTCTTTGTATGTTGGTTTCTCCTTCGTTTCTTGCTTCTTCAGGTCTTTGGTTAAGATTCTAGCATCTCTGGAATGGGACCTCCTATAGGGAATATTTTGATTTCATTCATAATTTCACTAGCAATATTTAAGTAAAGATTTATTTCTTTAAGCACTAAAAAAGTGTCGCATAACAGTAAATAATAAGAAGGGATTTAATGCCAATTAAGAAACGTTTTTGTAGTGCTGTGTTGCAACTCCACTTACTTACAGAGAGCATGAAGTCCCCTTCATACACCTGTGATAAGCTGTTGAACTTTTGTATATTTTTCTATATTTATTTCAATCCAGTGTCTTTTGCTACAGCCCTGATACAAAATCTTTTGAGAAAAACCATTTTATTTTCTTCTCTCTTTTTTCATAAATACCATGCAGTTTCTCAGCTGAGCAGTTAAAGGTCACATTTTTATCTTCTGTAATAAAAACATAAGAAAAAAACCCCAAGAAATCCCTGCATAAAACCTTCAGTTTATTTGAAGTATTTAGAAGAATGTTCTTTCAAATCTGGGAGTTAAATTTACAGTTTGTAATCCTAGAATTTAAATAAAACTATTTAAAAGCCTAAACAATTTCTGTGTAAGATAGATCTGGGACTGAAATGAGAACTGATTATATTGCAAAAAAATTTAAACTGCCTCTTTATGAGCTAGGACTACCACTAGGAAACAGATTGCTGCATCATGACTAACAGCTTATAAGCTTGAAAAATATTTCTGTATGTATGCAGAAATAACAGTTTAGAGATCATTGCTCCATAGTCCATATCCTAATTCAGATATGTTCATTGTAACTGAAATTCCTTACATGCAAAAATTGTGTTCAACCTCACTGTGCCAGAGAAACAGAGTTCCTTTGATGTATTAAATGGTCAGACAGAGTTATAAAATGGAAGCACTGATAGAATTCTGGCTATATACATACACACTATTGTATGAAAGACAGGAGAGAAATGGCAGTTTTACTAAAACTTCAATAAAAATTAATTTTAATCTGTACTAACCTACAATTATTCACTTAGTGGATGTACTGATATTTTCACAAGGTCTTCATAATAAAGGCAGTCCTTTGAAGTTGCATAATGCAAATTAAATAAGAACACAAAATGATAAGGTATTATCTACAAAATTTCTTTGCACTGTTGTCATACATCACTAATGCTATCAACTGCAGTGCTGGGGCACTGAGCCAAGCTGCAGGTGATCTGAGTCAGTTTTATAACTTTTCAGGATTTCATTCCTAAAAAAAGCCATAATTTCAATTTAAGCATAAATCAGTAATATTAGTGTAAAACCACAAAGAAGCAAAATACGTGGAGGAGAAAAAAACCACAAACCATCTGAAACATGCCCACACTGAAGAAAATGTGTAACTCTTAAGGTGAAGTGAACTTTTTGAGCTGAACTCCAGGTGGTAACACAGAATTGACCTTAGTGATCTTGCCTCCCAGTAAACTGAAATATTTCTTGATTAAATTACAGTTCATGATAGCTGGTAGTAGTTATCCCGAGGTAAGAAGAAGAGCTTTCGTAACAGAAGGAAAGAGAAGGGTGAAAGTGCAGGAAACATTGCTATGACTGAAAAAAATGAATATTATTAAGGAAGGGCTTAAGAGCAGATCGTACAACAGTCAGACACTGAAAATAACTGTAATTTGCATTGAGCTATTCATAGAAACATGGAATGATCTGCATGGGAAGCGACCTTAAATATCACCTAGTTCCAACCCTTCCACCATGTCAATGACACTTTCCACTAGCTCAGGTTGCTCAGGACCCAGTCCAATCTGTCCTTGAACACTTCTAGGGGTGGGGCATCCATAACTTCTCTGGGAACTGCTATAGAGTCCTGACACAAAAAGACAGTGTATAATAGTATTCCTGAGTTTCAGCACAAGGGTTGGAGTTTAGGCAGTGATCAAGAGAAAAGGAAAATACATAGCACAATATGATATGTGGCTTAGTAATGTAGAATTTGATCCTATTTCATCAGTCACATTATAATAAACTTCAGAATGAATCAGAAAAAAAGGCTCACTATTTAAGGCAAAGTGCATTAACTTGACCTTTTCCCTCTCTTATCCTTAAAAACTTAATTTTAAACAAAGTATTCATAATTCCATTTCACTCATATCTTACAGGTTAATTAAACAGTTTGAAATTCAGTATATTGTTGTGCTTTTCCTTAAGTATGTCTGAATGTCACCATTAACATAATGTATGGTTGTGAGCATCTGAATTTGAGCAGTGAATTTTTGTGCTCCTACTCCACCAGGCAAAACCATATAAATGTTTTGGTACTGATGAGCAAAAGTAATTAGCTCCAAAGATTCAAAGGGTAGACAATGAGAGTTTTTTCTTGACTCTGCAGACACAGACTAAATGGCATCAAATCAGCAGTGGCAGTTACTATTAGCCTGCAGCTATAGCAACACCTTTTCCCCCAGCAGGAACAGTTGTAGAGCAAGGAGTCTTAGCAGTAGCCACAGGGGTATACCTGGAGAGAATATTAAAAATGTCTGTATGCAGCACTGACATATCATGGAGAGTGCTGAAATGTAGAACGATTTCTCCAGCACAAAAAAAAAAAAAATCTATTAAAATTAATTCTGAGATACCTCTGGGATAAATTCGATGTTGAAGAATTCTGCAAGACGTGCAAATACCTTCAGCTTTGATAAGGGAATTCATTAAAAGCTAGGAAAAGTGGGTAACTAGAAAATTGAAACGGCCACAAATTTCCACAATAGTCCAGGACAGTGTGAAAAGATATTTACATTATCCTTTTTGTAAACATGCTCTAATTTTCATTAGGAAATTTCATAGCAGCTACCAGATTTCAGGTGCAGTTTTATGGACATCTAACTGCTTAACAGCTAAATGACTGTCCAGTGCAATCTTCTAGCAATCTAAATTTAGGGTTGTGTACATTCTCAGTCCTCTTAAATCCAGCTCAAGCCTTCTCTATGCATTCAAGAGAAATCTTAATTTTTTAAAAAAACAATTTTTTTCATTGACATGTACATCAGAGAAAAGACTTTACATACTGTAGTGTTACTTCCAGAACCAGCAAGGTCCATGGAACTATTTAGGTTTGCAGGTCATTTGGAGAGAAGAACACAAAGTTGTTCTTCTCTCCATTACATTTATCATGGTCTGTGCAATGCTTAGTCTCAGAGGTCTAATGTGCAACTGAAAAAGATTGAATTTAGATAATTATCTTCAGTTTCTTTATTAACCCAAGTCATGCTATGCAAATTCAGATATCTCCACATACTACACACACCAACCATTTTGGGTTTAGAATAATCTCTCATATCTCAGTTGTGGTATTCACACTCAGTTATAAAAATAAAAAAAAAATTTGTTATCCTGATATGTCCCTTTTAAAGCACTACTGTAACATTTATTTTCAAAGTATCTTCATGTTAAAACTTTTCTTCTGATAGTTGGGTGCTACAATAAAAATACTGTTACATTTGAAAACATGAGCTGTCATAGAAACATTCAGGTTGAAAAGATCTTTTAGCTAATCGAGTCCAACACAGCATTACCTAGTCCACCACTAAACAATGTCCCTAAGCACCATATCTACATGTCTTTAAATATCTCCAGAATGGTGACTCATCCCCTTCTCCAAGGCAGCCTCTTCTAATGCCTAAGAACCCTTGTGTGGAAGAAATTTTTCCTAATGTCCAATTTAAACTTCCCCTGAGGCCATTTCCTCTTGTTCTCTTGCTTATTCCTTGGGAGAAGAGGCTGAGCCCCACCTCACCTTACCTCCTTTCAGCTAATTGTGGGCAGTGAGCATCCTCATGCTTTCACTGCCTACCAGTGACAGTCCAGTGTTTACAGACAGTGATGAGGTCCCCCCTTGAGCCTCCCGAGTCAACCAGATCCAGTTCACTCAGACACTGCCCATGAGACTTGCAAATATGCAGATATACAGTAAATCATTGCTTTTCATTGACCTAAATAATAGAAACTTCAATATGGACTAACAAAACCTCAAATATTTAAATTGTAAATACAATAAGTAGTGTTATTCATTTATGTGATTATAAACTTATATGCAGTTTTTATAGATTTTTCAGTTTTTACAGATATGAAGTTTCCATGTTTTTATATGAAGAATTAAAATACACCTCTGTCAAATTACTGTAAGTGAAGGTTGGATCACATCCTTTCCTAAATGAAACATAGCTAAAAGTGACATGGGAGAAGTTCAGGTAACTAATTATTTTTTTAAAATATTACTAAGTATATTAAGTTTAGGTGTCAGAAAAAGAGATGTTTTTCCAAAACACAGATTGTACTTGCTCTAAAAACAGATTCAATAACATGTTTAATGTTAGCCATACAGAATAGAGATATCCAAATTTATTAGTCATATTTGCAATCCATGGCTGTTATTCATAGATTTGTTAAGCCACAAACAACAATTTCACTTTAATTATTCTTTTTATCTAATCCATTACATTCTCAAGTCCTCAATCTCTTCTTACTTTGCACTGTTTATGAAGTGCTTTGAAGTAATTTAAAGTTATTCCTTTGGATGAAAGGGACTGCATTATTAAAATCTCTCTAAAGTTACTGAGACATCAAACATCTCATTTCAGTTGTCCTCATCTCCTTGTCCGGCTATACATACAGAGAAGAAACATAATTTGCTACAGGTAATTATCTCAGCCTTTTCCAAATCACTGCCAAATCTGAGATTTCAGACCACTATTTAGAACTGTGGGCTCTATGAACTGTTTGTATTTGAAATCAACCCTGTATCCTCTTATAGTAGATAGAGTTATTGTAATTTTAGGAAAACTGATTAAAGGTGTCACACCAAAACATCTGTAGTTCTATAATCCATACTGAAATTCACTGAACTTCATCAGAGCACTATAGAAGGAGAGATTAATGACACATGAACACCTTTAAAAAGGATTAGTTTTTTTATCACCAGGTAGATGATAAAGCTTTATTTATTTTAGTTCTCAGCTCCACAAATAAATTCTCCTGAATGAAGCTGTAATTATGAGAACTCTTCACTGAGGACGTATTTTAAATACTGCTTTCCCTTTCCAGTGAGGATCATTGTTAACTACCTTGTTACTTGGCATAAAAACTGTTTGTAAACCTTGCCTGAGAACTAAACTAAGAAAGTATTTGATACAGGGAAAAGAGAATTGCTAAGAAGGTGAAATTAAAGTCTCATTTGGTTCATCATTTCCTGCATGTAAGCATGGTAAGTAGCAGTAGAGAACTGCAGCCTTAAAGCTTGACCTCTTCATGTCTACATGCACGTTGTAAAGGAGAAAGATATGAAAATCTGTTTCTGCTTCTCAGAAAAACATAACTGCTACAGCACCCAGAACATTACTGTTCACAATGATCAAGTTATTTAGACCAAGTCACTAAAGCCCTGCTTAATTTTTAAACAAGTAAGGATTAAGGATTAAAAGTTGATCAGAGTTTCAAATATTTAGATTTCCACTAATGGAACAAATTGTTTCCTGTTATAACTACATAAAAAAGAGCACCAGAGGTTTTTGCATGTGCAGTCAACAGCAACAAGGCTATCTGATTGTAATTCTGAGAACAAATTACACTGATGTAATAATTTTGATTCAAATCAGAGCAAGTCTTTTACTGGTCCCCTAGAAGTCCTTGGGAGCAAAAAAACCCCTATATATTGCACATATTAGGGAATTATGGCCCGTCTCATCCATTATGAACCAATGAAAACTGTACTCCACTATCTCCTTTTACATACATCAGCTATTAACACAGTTTGATAGACTATCATAGTTATTGACTTAATTTATGGATTGTAATAAAAGAGATAAACATGTGCAACCTACTCCCCATTTAAATACCTTTCTGATTCAGCAGATGAAATCTTATAACATAAAACAGGTAAGTATTTTGGTGTGTCTGTGTGACATACAATAAACAAGAAACACTAATATGTAGAACGATGTTTTCAGTGCATTAATTTTTCTAGTTTGTGTTGGGCTTAGTGCTATCCTATCCTAAAACTTTCCTAAATTGCAGTCTAATATAGCTTTTCTTTTAATGCCTCACTTACCTCATGCAAGTTCCAGACTGGCTACAAATTACCTTACAAGAAGAAATAAAGACCACTTACAAAGGAATTAATAAAAATCAGTAGCCAGAGCAATTTCAGACACATGATAAATCAAATCTGCCTTTCATAGCAGTGATCATAAATACATTCTATATTAATATGAAATTTACAGAATTGAGACTAACTGCATTTTTAATCTCAAGCAATAGTGCAGGAACAAAATAATGGTTATAAAGTTGCTACACAAAGCTTGCCTTTCAAAATCCTAGGCAAGAACTAGGGAAAACATTTGCACTCTAGAATATGCAGTGTCCACTCTTAACAGATTCTGATTTGAAGCCATTTATGTTGTAAATGTCAAAGTCATAGATTAGCCTATACAAATGCTATTAATGTACCATTTAAAATATCTTTGTTGTTTAAAACTTGCCTCTCTTTTTCCTTCCTTAAGCCTTTTCTCTGTTCCATCCATTAAAAACGGAGCAGTTTACACTTTACACATTGTGCCTCTTGCTGTGTAGACTGATAAACTAGTACATTGCTACTAAAAAATCCAGTGATTCAAAGAAACACAAACACACATCAACTATTAGTTTCTCTCTTAATATCAGGGCATTTGAATGCTTCAGTTGGCTTTTCCTGAAGGTTCCTTTTGAATGTTTTCATCCTTTTCTATTTTCTACACATTAAAATGTTGATTTTAATGTGTAGAAAATAGAAAAATACATTGGAAATTTGCTTGAAATAAAATACAGTTAAAGTTCCTCAAAACCAGAAGTGAATGTTATAATCACAGATAAAACTTACAAACCTGAACTGTCAACTCATTATCCTTCTGTTCCAAAGGAACCACAGAGGAGACTGGTTGTCACTGTACTCATGTCTTGCCAATGATTTAGTGACTGCAATAATTTAGGAATGAGAACACAGAAGTCTTTCACAATAAGCTAAACAATTTGTTTAGTCTTGAAGTATTGGCAGGAAATAATATTAAACTAACACAAATGAACTTGCAAAAATCTTACTGGATAGATTATTCCAAGCATGTCTTCCCTTCTTAGGATCTTCATAGCAGAAGCATGAAATTATGGGGAACAAACAAACACTAATGAGTCAAGGGGCCAGCTGGGACTATAATTGGGATAACAGAAGATTGCATGTTTTAGTTAAGATTTTAAAATTAGTTAGAAACTAAACTAAGTTAGTAATATAGCTAGCAAGAATCACATACCTTAGTTAAAGAGTAACAAAGATATTAGGAAAAGTAAAGCTAGGAGTGACAGGGACAGATGTAGCAAATGTGAAGGAGCAGAGACCATAGAAATACCTTGCCTTAAGAATAATCAAACTGTTAGGAGAGGCTTGGACCGTGACCAGCAGATCAAAAAGTCTTGCCAACCGGCCATGGGTGAAGAGTTCACCATGAGGAAGATGTCTTTCTTCTCCCATACTCCCTTATTTCCAAATCCCACCGACCCAATTAAGGGAGTACAATTGTGCTGCTGTAATGGATATTCAGTGGATTATAACACAAAGTGGGCAGGTAATGATTATGCACTATGCATCCTTAAAACCGCTTGGATATGTAAAACCTTTTCTGTATAAATAGAGAGCAGGAGTCTGCCACTTCTTGCACATGTATTTGGAAATGATTCCACATGTCCAGTGCTGCAATAAATACCCTTCTTTTCAGCTTTAATTGGTTGAAGAGTCGTCTGTCCATGCTTCACAAGAAGTTGGTACAGTTTCTCTAGGCAAGTTATCAAACATTACAAACAGTGCATGACTGATTGTACAACACTGTTGTAGTACTTGATTTCGGGGCTAAAACCCCACTTGAATTTCTGCTTTCAAATTCTGTAAATGTGAAACATATACACATATAGTTATGCATAAGGTTTTTAATATGTTTTTAAAATTCAGGCAGGGGTGCTTTAGACTGCTAAGGAAGACTTATTTTAGAAGTCTTTTAGACTTCTTTTCTGGTGAACATACTTTACATAAAGGGTAGCAGAGCACTGGAACAGGCTACTCAGGGAGGTCATGAAGTTTCCCTCTCTGAAGACACTCAAAAACCCACCTGGATGCATTCCTGCATAACTGGCTCTGGGTGACCCTGCCTTGGCAGGGAGTTGAACTGGATGATGTCCAGAGGTCCATCCCAACCCTAAGGATGCTGTGATTCTGTGATAGATAGCACCTGAGATAAAGACAATAGCTGACTTTCCATATACAAATTTTTAGTAGAGTGAAGCAGCAGTTTTCAGTATGGTTTGCATGTGTAAGAGCCCTGAGCAGATCCCTTAGGAGGTTTGGCCAGTAGGGCTGGGGACCAGAGTGGCCTTAAGCAGTCCCATAGAACAGGTGGCTGTGGGGAGAGGCTCCTGGGAGTGCTGTGGGGAGGCATGGCCAGGGCTGACCCCTGCCCATGGGGGCTGTTTTCAGCCACAGCAGTCACCTGGTCCTTGGTGAAGCCACAGTTCCTCTGCACAGCCACTGCTCCTGGTCTAAGCCCAGACCTGCAGGGCCTGATGTCCCAGCCTGGCCTCATCCTGGCTCCATGCATGGCAGCCTTGCTCAAATGTCCCCAAGGCTGTGTTCAGCCTGGTTCCTGGCAGCTTGCCCTACCTGCAGGCTGCTGTTCTGGCACAGCTTTGGCCCACCCTCAGGGAAGAGTTGTATGCTCAGGACTGGTAATACTTCCAGTTGCACCCTGGAAATGTGTGTATCTGTCTCTGTCTAATTTATGACCATGAAGTGATAATTATATGACATTTATGACATCTGTGCACTTTAAACAAGTGATAGATAGAGTGTAATGAAGTTTAAGAAATGCCATACATGTAAAAGAGCCATTTTCCTTAATAAAACTTGAAATGCAATACACTCCTTCTGATATCTCTGTACCTGCTCATCAGTGCTTCTGCTCCTTTGCCAAACACTGAAATTGCTTACAAAGAGTAGCTACATGCATATCCACACTCCTGCTTTGATTAGTGGGACAGATGCTTCAGTTGTCTGAAGGTGAATATTTGGCTTGTATGACCTGTACTATGAGTTTAATTTGAAAGTGGAATTAGGTTGAAATGGCCAGATGTCCTGGTTTAGCTGACACAGCTGGGAAAATCAGGGAGTGAGTCCTCCTGGAACACTTTTTTGGGCACATGAAGGAGAAGAAAATGATTTAGAACAGTCAGCATGGATTTACCAAGGGCAAATCATGCCTGACCAGCATGATTGCTTTCTGTAATTAAATGATGGATTTGTGGATGACAGGAGAGCAGTGGATATCATTTGTATCAACTCTAACAAGGTTTTCAACAGCATGTCCCACAGTATATTTTCATAAAAGCCACAACATTATGTTGTGAGTGGGTACCCAACATTAAAAATTTGGCTGGATGGTCATCCTTGGAGGGCAGTGGCTAATAGGTTACAATCAATCTGGAGGCATGTAAAAAGATGAGTACTGCAGGGGCTTATCCTGGGACTTGTCCTGGTTACCATCTCCACAAGTAACACCTCCTGGAGGAGGTGAATGGTGTGTGCTATGCTCAAGATTGCAGATTACATCAAAGTGTGTGTGTGGCTGGGGGTGGGGGGACATGAGCTGGTTGAGCTGTTGACATTCTTGAGAGCAACACTGTCATTTAGAGGGATCTAGACATTGGATACAGTCTGTATCCTGGGAGGTTTTAAAGATTGGGACTCTGTCAAGCCATGAGAAATCTGGCCTGATTTCATGCTCCTGCTTTGAGAAGGAGGTTTGTCTTTAAATGTCCTAAGGTCCCTTCAATCTGGATTATTTTGTGATGCTTTGATCCAGAGTAAGCATCATTCCCTATGTTCTGGCAAAACATTTGGTCACTCATCCCTTGTTTTTACCTAAGACTGAAGTCTTTTTCCTCATATATACAAAAAGCAGGCTCTTTGGAAGTTAGCCATTCATGGCACAGTGCAGAGAAACTCAGCTTCTGGACTCTGTAGTGACCTCTTTTTCATGCTACACAATTTTGGGAAATTGCCTTTAGCATTGATAACCGCATTGGATCAAATAATCTAAAGCAGTGGGAATGTCTTTCTTAATGTCACCTACCACAAAAACAGGCACCCTGAGTCACAATAAATTAGGGCTGCTTTTGAGAGTGAATTCAGTATTTGGAAGGAGACACAAAAACTATGTATGAAACATGGAAATGGCAAAATATACAGCCATAGAGGGAAAGGTGTTTACAGTAGTGAGAGATGAGAAGCTGTTGTTTGTAAGAATATAAAACAGTATAAATATCCTACTAGGTCAGACCAGTCATCCATGTAGCTTGTTATTCTGACACAAAGAGTTCCTAGAAGACATACTGTTTTGCATGAGCACGAGAGCCTAGATAATTTCTGTGGCCTACTTGCCTATTCATGGCTTGTCCTTTCAGTATACATTTATTGATTTTTCTGCAGAAATTTCCTTCCATCTGAACTTGCTGATATTCTCTGTCTCCATAATCTCCTGTAGCAGAACTGTGCAGAACTTTGCTGTTGATGGTGCTGTGTGAAAAATCCTGTTATTTTTTAAGAGCTCTTCTAGTAACCTTGAGTGCCTCAGGCTATTGTAATGAGGGATTTGGAAAGGAGCAACTCAGAATTCATGTTATCAGTTGTAATATATGCATGTTGTAATAGTGTCTTTAAAATACTTAAGTTAATGATAATTTTTAACAGTAAGACAGGAATATTTCCAGGTGTGGAAAGCTGAATTAGGATACTTAGGTAAAGAGAAACACTCAAAAAAGAAAAGTCTGCTTCCTCTGAATTCTAAAAGATTCTTAAATTCTTATCTTAATACTTCTCCATTATCACACACAAGCTTATATATTAAAACACAAGAGGGAAAAATTAGAAAAAAAATATTATTGTTGTAGCATGAGTGGCAGTTTTCTAGTAACTTCGGAAACTAGGTATATTTTATCCCTTTTCTTTTTTGCAAAAAAATTATCTGAAAACCCTCAACAGTAACTTTGCATTATTCTAACAAATCAGATCCTATTACAAGGAAGTGATTTTTTTATGGCCATCAAGAAGAAGCAGCAGGAATTTTTCTTCAAAGTTAGAACACTTGAAAAGTATAAAAAATGTGAATGGGGTTAGTATTATGTCTCTATTAGAACTAAAGTCTTGGAATTTTCAACAAAACACAAAACTCTACTGAAATAAAACAAATTTACATACAAAAATACTAAAAAGAGTGACAGTGAAAGAAAATGATGCAGCTGTGTTGCATTTCACTATTACAAAAAAACCCCTTGCTTATATAGTCCACAATGCTGTAGGCTTTTATAGTTTTCTCAGATAATGATTCAGGAATGCAGTAAGCATTTTTCTCTCACCAAAATATCTATAACATCTGAGGATGTGCATATAGTATTTTTTAACAGATATGTCTAGCAATGGCCATAGGTGAACATGTGGTGAACCAAAGGTCTGGTTTGATTCTTAAATTCATACTGTATCCTAGAAAATTGATCTGTCAGGGTCTGATTCTGTAAGACTACAGACAGCTTTATAAGAATATTATGCACTCTATTTCCCAACAAATTCAGGATTAATCTACTAAATCATGCTAAATCATGAATTCTTTATTACACTTTTAATGTTATGTCCTATCCCCNTGGGGGGAAAGTTATCCAAATGGATTGCATTCCATTGCTGATGGACCTTCTACCTGTTTCAGCTTTGTAGCACACTTGTTTTGCTTCCATGTCTTTCCCTTCTGTTGACATTTTTCTAACAAGCTAATGAACTCTACAATAAGGCTGCAGCACTGTGTGTCAGAAATATGGAAAATACATATGTTTATGTAACTCTTATTCTGTGCTTTACTGCTGTACCATAGGGAAAGTACAAAAAGGATTTTGGGGGTAAAAAAGAAATTAGAATTCTTCATGCCACCAAGTCCATGGGACATTAAAAATAATAATATTCTCGAAACTTTATAATGGATCCATTGTCTTCCTAGAAATTTCCTGAATCTCAGCTTATTCTCTAACAGCTTGTGCATGAGAGACAAATGCTTTTGGAGATCTAAAATGCAACTATGGGTAGAATCAGAAAGACAAACTTCAGGGTGCTGCCACTCTTGGCTTGAAATGGAGAATTACATAAACATAACCTTCCCTGGAAGTTAATTTTATATTAAACTATGACTTTCCAAATGAAAATAAAATCTCCTTCAGGAGAATTAGATGACATGCAGTTCTTCAGCAAAACAATGAGCCCCAAAAACTCTCTGTTGTGTAATGCATCCTTATTCAAAGGATGACACCCTATGTTGCACTTAAAATTTCAGAATAAGAAAGTAACAATTCGTGTTTTCTACTTGTCTCCCGAATAGTCCGGATTACACCTTAAGAACGTATGACACTATGACATATATGACATTATGTCAGGAAATACACTATGTCAATGGATCTTTCTGAAAGTTGTGACAAAATCTTTCATTTGACTAAAAAGTCTTCAGAAGTCTAAACAACTGTCCCTGCCCCTGGGGTTCTTGTATTACCTTCTCTTCAGTAAACATAGTGGATCTCCCAAGTACAGCACTGCTGTACAGTATGTGATTGATGCTAGATAATTAAACTTTATCTGTCTGGAAGCCAAGTGTGGTAAACTGGAGTATTTATTGATACTGATTCAGGGACCTACCAGTGTATGTGTTTGAATCTGTCTGTAGCAGCAGTAGTGCAAGAGTTATTGATAGAATGGTTTTATTCATCTTACAGCTATTCTGGGCCTGGGAGTCATATATTGACATAATTTCTCCTGGTAATACAATGTCAGTTTAAAAGAGAGAAAAACCATTATTATTATTATTACATGTTTATATAATATCTTATCTATTCTTTTTAATGGTGAGTAAAACCTACTGCCTGCTGCTGCCTCTGACAACATAAGTCCAATGGTACATGTTACAAAAGAATTTAACACCTTATACAAAGGTGCTTGTCATTTAGAGACTTGATTGTATTGGAATTCCTAAGCTTCCAAAAGCTGCAAGAAGGAAAATCAGTAGTTGCTTTGTAGAGGAGCATAAAACACTGTGAATTTTATTTGAAACTGAGAAATGTCCTATCGATTGATACAGGGCAGAAATATTTGTTAACTTGTTACAATGGTAGATGAAAAAGCTCTAGAAATGTCATGAGGTAGACAGGCAATATTCATGCATATACAGTCACATACCCAAACAGACAAAAGAAGTGATGGGAATAACATTCCCCATTCTTGTTGCCAGTTATTCTCCCAATACTATATTCTTTTAAATAATTCCTCCTCTTCCTGCTGTTTTTCTAGACATACTTTTATTTTCTGATCCTCTGAGTCAGATGTAAGATTATATGGATTACAAACTAACATTTTTGGGGCAAAATCTTAAAAAATAGAAGAACAACCTAATTTTTATCTCAGAATAACTGCTTGCCAGTTAACGATTTGGCACATCTATCTATTTTTAAAAATGAAAAATATATGCATGTGCACAAAAGTTTGGAGTTAGCACATTGCTGAAATGAATTTAAGCTTCACAGGGTATCTCCATCTTTTTTCTCATTTTTATTGGTCACATTTTTAAGATTTCATTCACAGCTATTATTATTACAGACTTGAACAAGGAATTGCATATATTTCTGGTCTTTTAATAGAGGTACATTTTTGGTTTGCATACTTTTTTTTTTCATTCCATGTCCTTGCTTACTTTTAAATTCCATATATTTAGTCCAGTCCATAGTAGTGAAAGTTAGGTGCATTTCACTAACTTTTATACTTGCTGCATCAACTTAACCTTCATATTAGTACGTGATCCTTGTAAATAAATGTATCATAAAGCTTTAAGCGTGTGATCATGTTTCAGCAGTTGTCTTTGAAGACAGTAATAGGGTTATTGAGCAACAAAATGATAATCAGGAGTTTTAGAGGTCGCTCATTATATACTGTATAAATATTTCATAAATTCCCCACTGTTTACAGATAGAGTTTAAAAATAAATTGCAAACGTTCAGTATATAATACAGCTGATCTAGTTGTTAGCTTGTTGTTTTTTGGGTTTTTTTTTAAGCTATCTGTATGTTTATGCAAATTCTAACCTCTACATGATGTAGCTTCATAGCCTGGTCCAGCAGAGTATGTCATGATAAAATTTTCAAGGATCATCACATGCAAGTTCATCTACACTGTCAAAATGAGTTATTTTTAAAATAAGTTAAAACATGCCACATGCTAAATATCCTTAAATCAGTATGAAAATCTTCTTGCATTACTTTTTCTGGGTTTTAGGTATGCATGTTTAGATATATAATGGATGTAGAGTTATATAATTTTCAAAAATAATGTCTGCATAGGAATTTAGCAGTTTCAAGATTGGCATGAGGCCTGTTTGGTACAGTGACTGGATATATACTGAATAGCCCATACATTTTCTGGGATCTTTTGCAACCTGATATCCAGATGCTGGCCTCATCCCACCTGCATATAAAAGTAGAACATAGATATCTAAAATTCTCCCCTTAATTTAAAGATATCTTTTGTTGTATAAATAGAAAAGGAGTTGTGCTGTTTTATAATCAAACTGTACTAAAAAAACCAGAGACTACAGCTGCTGTTGATTACAAATTTAACTTGTGCCACCTCAGATCCAAAGCTGTAGTGCAATGGATAAATCAACACAAAGAAATCCTTCCTAAATTAGATGATCACTCTGCTAATGAGGGGGTCTGTAGGGTTTTTATTGCCTGCTTTGAAGCCATGTAGAAAAGAACTAAATCCCTATTTCCCTAGTTCCTTGAACTTGCCATCCGGATTTGCACTGTAGAAAGATTGAAAGCCAACTGTTTCAGTACAGCAAAAGTTGAAATCTGAAAAAAAAGGGCAAAAAACCATTATAACAACTAAAATCCAAACCATACTATCTATATTTTCATTTAAATGATGTTGCGGACCACACTGGGACCTGACTGCTAGATGTTCTTCCTACTTTCAGAATAATATAAAACTTACTCTTCTGAGAAGCAAGAAACATTAATTAATTAATTATTGTGTATTAGGAAGAAATTCTGTACGATGAAAGTGGTAAGGCACTGGATCAGATTGCCCAGAGAAGCTATGGATGGCCCATCCCTGGAAGTGTTCAAGGCCAGATTGGACGGGGCTTTGAGCAACCTGTTCTAGGGAAGAAGTCCCTGCCATGGCAGGGCATTAGAACTAGATAATGTTTAAGGTCATTTCCAACCCAAACATCTATGATTTTATGATAGTGCTGTCCAAGTAATTCTAATTTTAATGGTTTTCTAAGCAACTGCTGTTTTGCTATGATAAACTTGTTCTTCAGCTCCTAATGAAAATTACTTACACAGCTATGTGTGGCAAAAGAAATACTAGTCAGACCAGTGCCCATGTGCTTAGAGAAGTTATTTCACTAAGACATATGCTAGCATTAAATATTGTCATAGAAATAACCATCATCTCATCAACAGATATCAGTTTTTATGTTCTTAATTTTGTCTTTATCCCAAGCCCTTGAAAAACATTGTAGCTTCTCTTCCTGAAATGAAAATTGAGCATTTCCAATCTGTAGAATTGCAATGCACAGTTAGATTACAATTCTTTTCAGTGGGCAATTTTGAAAAAGAATTATTACATTCACAGATATATCTTAAGGAGCAAAAATATTCCTAGTTATATACAGAGATTGTAATGACAAGTTATTATTTCTTTCTGTATATATTGCTAGATATTTAGGAAAATTAACAATAAAGGTCAACGAAGACTAGAGATGCATTCTAGAGTTTTTATTTGAGTTATTTGCCTGAGTCTGTTCAGCTGCACATTGTTCAGTAACTGGCCATTTTGAGTCAAATTACCTACCTAAATGAGCTGAGCAAATGCTGGCTCAATTTAGTTACATACTATGAAATTTGTACTTTGAGTTATTCATTTTAGTGAATAGTTTGCTGAAGACTAACATTCAAATAGCATTTACCATTATCTTGTTAATAGGCCTTACTGCTCTAAATCTACTAAGAATGCAAATAAATGATAATTCTGCACTCATTAAGGAAATCTCCTGTGACTTACTTTGGTTAAATGCTCCAACAGGCATGTTTAGCACTTCTTTGGGGTTGGTAAAGTTCCAAAAATCTGTAAATTAAAGTTCTGTGGAGTGCTATAAAATATGCATAATGAAACCCTGGATGTAAATTAAGAAGATTTATATTTCGGGATTCTGCTTACGTTATTCAGTCTGAATGCTTCACAGGTTTTTATGAAGCAAATAAACTGTTCTTTTTCTTGAAATTCATTTTGAATGGTCACCACGGATTCATTGTTACAATGCTTAATTCACACATTAAAGACTGAATTGCTCTTTTTAATCTATATATCATACTGAAGTGTTATTGAACAATACCTTTGAAGTCTAGGTGCTCCATCTACAGTAGCAGTATATTGAATTTTCCTGTAGGCATAAGTAGTTAAAATAAAGCTGGAAACAATGTTTATGAATGTTCTTGTACTTCAAACTTATGTGCTCCTTTGAGTCACACTTATGAATTCCATTAGTCATAACCAATGAACATTAACTGAACAGAAAGTTTATTTCCAAATATCTTTTAATATTATTTATGGAAAATAAGTACAAATTGTAATATAAACAAAAATGCCATGTGGGTTTTTTGTGTGGTATTCAGCAGGAATGAAGCTAAAGTGTTGAGGTTTTGTGCAACTGCCACCCAGATCTGTACATCTGTCAAAGAAATCACATCAGGGCTTTGGGTAATCTTTAGCCTGAAAAAGAGAAAAAGCATGAAGAAAGAGACCCTGAGGTGCAGCTATTTTCTAGACAGCTTGCTGCTGTGGAATTGTTTTGTTCAGGAAAAAACTCTCTTCTAAAGTGGAGGATCATATTTTGTATTTTAACAAATTGCTTCATTGATGGTTCAGTCCTAGATCAGTTAAACTAAGTGGTGGTGAGGGTATTTCAGATTTGCTCTGAAACATACAGCAAAATATACAGCAAAATATACAGCAAAATCAACCTGGAATTTTACTTTTAGGCTCTACATCCATATCTGTGTAAACCTGCAACATTTTCAGAATAAAGACCTACTACAGAACTGACTGTCTGTGGCTTCTAACTCTTCTAATCAGTGGTTTTGGGAAGAAAAAGGAATGAGAAAACTCATTCCAAAGAATGAGGAAACGCATTCTGAGGAATTCTGGAAACAGTGGTATGGAATAATTCTATCAAGTCAAACTAAAAAAAACAGCCACAGAATTATATGTAAATAAATAGCAAGAATGTTGCTAACCCAAATACTGTGAATACAATGAATCATGTGAGTGGTTGATTTTTTTTAAAGTTTGTATTTCTCAAATATAATTAAAAACCATATTTTTAGAATTTGTTTTGGTATTACCAAGGAATTTCCAGAAATTCACAGCTCTACTATAATATCTTATAGCATTATATCAATCTGGTTTATTACACTGTATTAAATATAGTCCAGTGTATGTTCAACTTATCCATTTTTGCAAATCTTTCTTATTTCAAAATATTTTATATATTTTGTATTTACAACTAATATACACATGCTATGTTACTAAAATACTATGGTATTATATAATTATGTTTGAGCACCAGGGAATATAAAATGCCTTGGTTGATTATCAGCTCAAACTGTTAGCCTGTGTCTTGTAATGGAGAATAGAGAAGCAGATTAGTATTTGAGCTTTTGGATCACATTACTCTATGATGATAGAGTACATCTAAAACAATGAAGACAGTGATGAATATGAAAACACAGAGCTTAATTGAGGGGTACTTTTATAAGAAACAGTGCATAGAGAGCACTTCAGATTCAGAGTAGAAATCCAAACAATTACAGATAAATGATAAAGATAAAACAATTTAAGATGGAGCAGCTACACATACATTTGCATGAACATCCACATACTCATCCAGAAATAAGTAACACATTCTTTTTGAGGAATTCGCAGGGAGCAGAGTCAAAATTGAAATTCTGTGCTCAGAAACGCACAGTCAAACGGGATTTAATCTGGCATTCCACTATAAAGAACAATTTAACTTTAAAAAGTGGCACTCAGAATCAATGGCTCCTGGCATAATTCTCAAACTGTTTGAAACTAGGTTATATGGAAGTGGATGGAAGGCAACATCCCTGGTAGTATGTAGGGATCCTACAGCAGAAGAGAGGGATTTTGAACTTTTGAATATCTCCAAGAATGGAGATTTGACAACTCTGTGCAATCTGTTCCACTGTTTCACTCATTGTGAAAACTCTTTTTGTTCTCCAGAGTGAAAAAAAAAAAAAAAAGGAAAAAAAAAATCACCCTGTAGTGTTTTAACCTCAGCTTGGTATCAGGCGCCCACTAAGCCACTTTACAACTTCCCTCTCACAGGGACAGGGGAGACTCTAAGATGAAAAAACAACTAGTAGGTTGAAATAAGGAATTTGCTAAACCAAAGAAAAAAAAAAAAAAAAAAAAAAAAGGAAAAAGATATAA
>VZRH01002296.1:2666252-2682237 GCA_013397555.1 Urocynchramus pylzowi | reverse complement strand
AAATTGGAAAACCTAAAAAAAAAAAAAAAAAAAAAAAGACAAGCAAAAGTTTACATGCACATAAGCAAAGGGAAAAGATACTCTCTACTTTCCATTGCTGAGCAACGTTCAGAGGGAAGCAGGGCCTCAGCGCACACAGTGGTTGCTCCAGAAGCCAAACACTGCAGAATAACAAATGCCCCCCACTTCATCCTGCCTCCCTTAGCATTTATACCTGAGCTTACATCATGTGGTATGGAATATCCCTTTGGTTAATTTGGGTCAGCCAGCCTGGTTGTGTCCCATCCAAGATCTTGCCCACTTCAAGCCCCTTGATGAGGGAGTGGGGAAAGCATGTTAGAGAGACAGGGCTGCTCAGCAGTAACCAAACACTTGTGTGTCATTGAGAAGGACCAATCTGACTTTTCTTTATGCCTCAACATATGCAACACATGAGGTGAAAAATGCCTGCGGGGGCTGTGCCCGCGCTGGGAGCCCCGTGCCCGGGGAGGCTTCGCCCGGCAGCCGAGCGGGGCAGATCCCCTGTGCCCGGGGAAAGTGCCCAGGAAATCGGGCTGTGGCAGGAGCTTTAGCGCACAAACCCAGGGAATGCACCGCCACAAGCCGGGGCCATTGTGTGTGGGCTCCTTGGAGGGAGCGGGGGCTCGCCCGGAGGCTCAGCTCGGTCCCCTCCTTCCCTTTTTCTCCCTGCGGTCCTGCTTCTTCCCTGGCTGCCGGCCCTGCCCTGCCCTGTTCGCCGCTTCCCCGATGCAGCTCGGCCCCACGGCCCTACGGCCCCGCTGCTTCCCCACGGAGCCGCCGCCCGGCCCTGAGGGCCGCAGCTGCTCCAGGAGCGCGCCCGTGGCCAGGGCAGCCCGTTCCGGCCGGCAGGAGGGACACGCGGCCGGCTGCCGCTCGGAAATGGCGCCTCCCGCCCGCGCGGCTCGCGGCCCTCACGCTCCGCCTGCCGAGCTGCCGCCGACAGCGCGCCCGGAGCACAGCGGGGGCCTGGCGGTCTGTTTATCGCTCTGTCCTTCTTTTCTCCTCTGTGCTCCCTTTTCTGTCCGCCCTTGGTAGGAACGCTTATCTTCCTTTATTAATAAAGAGTTTTCAGATATAATATTGCCGCGTTTGCGCTTTATTCTTGCCAAGAAATCCATCGAAAAGAATCCTCCCGACTCCCCCGTTACGGGAGGACGGGACAATCAGCACCCTTCCTGCTGCCAGTGCAAAGCACCGCACCGCTAAGGAAAAATGAACTCGAGCTCAGTCAGGCCCAATACACGGCCGTGACACAGTTCATACTTACAAGTGCATACATACATGCTTTTATCCATTTTATTGTGGTTGGATTACAGTATCATATTTAAATGCAATCAGAGGGAATTTTTTTTGCTGTGCAGCCCTAGAAACTGTGCCAAAAGTGGACTATGACATGGGCCAGTTCCTCAGTGCTACTAGGGCTTGAAGGAGTCTTCTCAGTAAAGATGCAATTATTTTAAGTTCAAGCAGTGTGGATAGAGTGTTATCATCATTAATGTATATTAGCCAGTTCTATATGTACTATATGTCTCTGGAATGATTTTACTCTGATGGTTAGCACATTTGAAAGTCACGCATTCATTTTTATTACTACTCGTATTATTTAGGTTATGTTGCACATCTATTTGAGAAACATATGTATTAAATTACATGTATATATAACCCTGCATGATAAGGCAAGCAAGATATCTCCTGATAATATATGTTTGAATTGACATCTTACTTCAGATGAAAATTACTATTGTATTAGAATGCTAAATATATTGCTTAACTAAAAATATTTCCCCTTTGTTCTTTTAAATTCTTAAATGGAGCTCAATGTTGGCATTTTACTGAAACCAAAAAATTGTGACAATATTTATGATTCATAACTGGAGCATCATCCATCCCCTGTAAAAGACTGCCTCATTCTCTCATAGGCATTCTAGACATAAGATGGAGTTTTCTTTCATTATCCATTTATTTTAATTTCTTGTTATGTTTTGTAGTTTTGACCACCACTAGTATGAATCTGCCAACCAGTGGAGTCCTATGAAATCCCCTTCCTCTAGGTACTTGCCTGCTGCTAGCTAATATTGTGAATATTTTTTAGTCAGCACTAGCTAATTCCCCTGGACAGTTCTTTGGTTCATCATTTGGCAAGCAAATGACATTTACATCACCTGTGTTGTTTTGTTTTGTATTTTTTATCTTTACTGTCTTTCTTTTTTGGTGACCTCTTACTGCTTGAGAGCCCTGATGTAGCTTCTTGAATCAAGAGAGACACATACAACAAAACAGAAGATATTTATTTAGCAATTAATTGATTATGAAGGGGTCTTAAATTACCTGGTTGCCTAAGGGAATACTGTATTCCCCCAGAATAGTCACAAGCTGCTGTGCTTTGAAGATTTGCAGGAAGAGAATGATATGGGAGATTTTGATTAAGGGACCAAGGGCAGATATTTCTTGAGTAATGGGATTTGTGCCACTCTATTATGTTCAAAATTCAAAACTCAAGATTACATATGACTTTTGTCATTATCCTTTTAATGAAAACTGCAGTATGTGGCTGTGAACACAAATCCTGCTAAGTAAACTCAGGAGAATTAGTTCACTCTACACTGGGATTCCAATTACTGTGGAAAAAATCTGAACAAGAAGGAATTGAGCAACCAAAACATTACAAAATTTTACTGTAAGAACATAATCAGGTACTTTTTTTATTTCATTGGTGGATTCCTTTATTCTTCTGTCTACATTATGTGAGAATAAGAATGAGCAATACAAATTTCTGTAGCAACACTGCCTTTCACCCAAGTATCTGAATGGATTTTGAAAGTAGTGATTGATAAGTCTCACAATTACTAAGGTACTAGAACAAAGCACAAGTGCCCTGCCTGCCTTAGAAATTAATTACAGCCAATACAAAATTTAAGAATAGTAATAAGAAGCAAGGCTTGGTTTCAAGAATATATGTTTAGTAGGGAGGTAGCTATTAATTGTACTTTAAATTTGACTACTATTCTAAGGTTAATCAGCTCCTTGAGAATTGCTTTACTTTTTTTTGCAATGACTAGTAACCCTGATTTCCCAGCTGTTGGACAAAGATAATTAAGAACATTTAAGAGACACTTGGAGTGAAATTTAAAAATATGTTTAGTTCTTCCTCTTTTAACCAGCTACCTCACCAAAGCAAACTTATTATTCATTATATTAATTCATAAGAATATAGAAATTTGTTTTGAAATGTATTGGATTTTGAGAAGTGGTGTAAATGATGACATGTAGACTACAAGTAGTATTATTAAGTACTGAAGTAATAATATCTTGGCATCTTATAAAATCTGTTTATTTATAGTATAGATGACTGCATTATTCCCATTAAGAAGGATTTGTATTCAATATCGGAAATCCAATAAGACAATTTTATTGGCATAGTATTTGCAATGAAGAATTTTGGGGGCGGAGCAGTGTAAGACAAAATATTTTATGCTGAATCTTAAAGATTTAAAAACACTTAGGTTTTTTTTCCAGTGGGACTGAGTTTCTGGATGTGCTTTCCCATGCTGAATCAGAAAGAAAATACTCTAGTCTATCATATATGCCATGAAATTATATTATTTTTTTACTTCATTTTAATTATTTATAACTTAATATTTATGTTGGTTCATTATTCACATATGCTTATCCTTCTAACAAAAACAAAAGATTGTTCTTACTGACTTGATTTAACAGTGATAGTAATTGCAGAGATTCTATGCTTACCATTGCTATGACTGAAATTATCTGGGCAACCTGTTCAAGTGCTTCACTGCCCTCTGACTAAGGGATTTCTTCCTCACATCTAACCTCCTCTCCTCTTTTAGTTTAAATCTGTTCCTGCTTTGTCCCAACACTATCTGCCAGTTTAAAATGCACTATTATTATAAGTCCCCTTTAAGTACTTGACAGGGTGATGGCTGTCATGAAAATGGTAATGACAGTCATAATAATCTCAATAAACTTTTCTGCACACAGATCAAACTCAGAGCACTTCCAAAATAAATAGCTGATTAGGGTGACAGCCTTTAGAGAGCAGCAAGATCTACTTTTAAAGTGCTTGTCATGATGAGCTTGGTCTATAAAGCTTGAAAGACCTCAGTTTTTATAGAAGGTGATACGACTTTTCAGCAGCAGTAATCTCAATTCTTCTCCACAATCCTGCTCAATCACTTTCCATTTATGCAAATGAGTGTGAGGGGGAAATCTTCCAGAGAAATGGGGTAAATAAAGTCATAATTCAAGATTTTCCCTCACGCCGAATATTTCAAGTAATTCTGTCTTACTAGGGAAAGGCAAGGAAGAAAAAGGAAAAAACCCTCAAAATGCTAATTCATTTTAAATCTTGATTTTCAATAATTTCAGATTGTGATTGCAGCAGAACCAGAGAACCAGAACCTGAGATTCATTCCAGCTGCTTTCATGGCTCCACATTTCCTTATTTTCTGGTGTTTCGATACTTTTTGCTCTACAATAAATATCAAACTTTTCTGATCAAGCACTAACTTGACAAGTATATTAGAGAATGTGTTCGTTTTTAAAACACATCAAATTGCACTTGAGGAAAAGGAAAATCCAACACAGGACATACTTTCCAAGTCTGAAATTAGGTTACAAGCATGCACAACTCTTCTAATGACTTCAAAAATAGGTACTGTTCTGATATGATTGCTTCAGTATATCAGATGCTTGCTTTTGATCAGCATGAGCTGATAAAAAACCAGTGCTACAGTATGGCAGGGCCAAAGGCTACTCTCCAATGGCTTCTAAGAACATAGCTTGCAGATCTGCTAGTAAAATGCTATTGACTGATAGAGTCAGCATTATGTCATCTGGCAGGCACCCTGTTTAAAGAATGAAGTCATTAGCAGCCTGCTGAAGGATATATGTCCTTTGTATTTGTTATTAACAGCCAGAAAAAGTGTAATTCTTACACTGTCAATAAAAGAGTAACACATGCAGCATTTGTAGACACATATATGCCAGCTGTTGTGTTCAACCCATTCACAAATGTTCTTGACAGTACAAGCCTATAGTTTCAACAAGAATCATGACTTTTCTTTAATCAATATATAAATACACAAATATAATCCCAGTTGGCATCATAATAAATTTTTTATTTTACTATGTTCCTTTGGTATTAATGAAATAATAAAAGTGGAATTTTAAAGCATTAAAAAAGCCCTATATGGTAACTGCTTCAAAATTATGAGACAGATTCTTGTGTAGGAGATCAGGGCTTTTAAATCACAAAGTAATTCAGGCATTTTTATCAAAAAATAAAATCTGCTATAGCATCCAGGATTACCTACTGATTTGTCACAATGTTATTCTGTGAAATAAAAAGAGGTTAAATGTTTCAGGCTGGAGTGAAAGAGAAAACAGAGGGATAAATTTCATTCTTCATGTTATGCTTAAAATGTTGTTTGTATCCTGAATACCCAGAGACTGAATAAAAAAGTTAATAGATCTTTTCATGCAACTCCTCAGGTTGTTACCATATCTGCCAAGTGAAGCAGGACTTGGCACAGTGTGCAAGCATGCATGATCTCTAGGGGAACCTGAGGGCTGTAAAAATTGTGACAATAGATGAAACTAGTTATTTTAATGTCAAGAAACACTATTGCTGTGGTTTTTTTTTTCTCTTTTAAATGAACATAGTGGTCCTGAACTGATAATCTGATACCATTTTTTAGAATTAGTTTAGATACTTTTTTTCTTTTTTCCTGTCTGGCCACATATCTAGTAGTCCTAGAAGACAATATTTGGAAACTACACCTGTCACTAAAAAAGGAAATTGACTCCATCCATGAATACATTTATGAATTCATATTCAGATACTTTCATGATCATTAGAGAAAACTCAATCAGTAGAGTTTGTGTGGCTGTTATCTGGTTGTTCTTCATTAGTTTGTGCTGAGTTAAACTTGGATTTACATTTTTAACTATATCAAGTTATCTCACTCTGCATTTGACACAAATAATGTGAAAGCAGGCTGACAGACATAAGTGGACCAAAACATGTATTTTGCACAGGGAGTAACTTTATTTTCTGGCTGACTTGTATCAGAAAAACGTTTTGTACATGTTCTATGGCTTGCATAAAATGCACAAAGTAATGAGGCTCATAATTACCATGCTATTGTCATTTCAAAGCATTGAAATGCAAAAATTAGCATTATCATTAGTTCCACAAGTTTTTTCCACATAATGAAAACAATTAATCAGTATAAACTGAATGTTTCAACTGACTGGCAAGGAATGAATTCATAGACTCCTTGGAAGTAGTACTTGCACATATTTTTTGCCTTCTCCATTATGCATGTATGAAGATATTAGATGTCTGTTCTGATGTCCAGGCATAGAAAATGAAGGGAAAGTAGAGCTTATTCAAACTATTTGCTTACCCTAAGGCAGGACCAACTATATCTTCATCAGTCCAGATTAGAAAAAAATTATAATTTTTTTTTAGGATTGATTTATGTAGCTCTGGAAAAGCATAGCTTCTCTGAGATTATGTGTTTTTGTGTTCCTTTTTTTACACCTATTTGATTCTCCATGGGCTTGGAAGCAGTTTATCCACTTATTCTTGAAAGTTCATCATGTTATTTCCTCATTCTTCACTCTAAGCTTAGCAGGCATCAGTCTTTCAGTCTTTTATCAATGCTGATGTCTTTCTAAGCCTCCAATCACTCATGTTTCTGTCCCCTGATCACCTCCAGTTTATGCACAAAACTCAATGCAGCTCTCTAAACAAGGCTTATAATGTGAGAGAAAAAGATTGCTTCTTATGTTGCAAACAGCATGAGCTGTCCCTCCTGTGCAATATGACATTTAAACTTCTGCTCAGTTTGCATGTATGAAATTCCCAGGTTGCCTCTGAACTATTGCTGCCTGGCTGGTTCCTCCCCACTGTATGTCACATTTATTTTTCTGAGGTACGGTGTGTTGTGCAGGAGTTCTGCACTGTTTCCTTCTTACTTGCCACTCCACTGTCTGATCTGTCTTAGACTCTTTATTCTAGTCCTTTTTCCTAGTGGTCCCCAGGGCTTCATTTCATGTGCCACTTTCATAAATGTTCCCTTTTTTCCACCAGTCACAAAAGTAATAGTAAAAAGAAATAATTCTCTTGCAAAATAACTCTTGATAGAGCCCTTCATTCTGACAGGGAACCACTTTTAACAACTTTCCAAGTACAATTTTTTCTGCTGGTTTACACCCCTTTTATCTGCATCATGCTTTTCTAGCTTGTTTATCAGAATGTCACATCAAAAGACCTAGGAAAGGGAAGTTATGACATCTGCTGCTTTTCCTCTCTTTTTAGGGTCTTCTAACATGTTAGACAGGGTGATTAAAATGGTTGACAGTATGTATTCATGATAAATCCATGATGACTTCTCATCTCTTTCTGTTTCTCCATGTACTTAAAGGAGTTTATTCTAGTTTTATTATTGTAGTCAAGAAGTCTACAAATATAAACACTTGGTTCTTATTATTACCTTTTAAAGAAGTATGTTTCCACATTTGTTTTCTGAAATTTCAAATATCATTAAAATTTCTCCAATTGCTAAAGGCATTTGATAAAGGCTCCTGCTTAATACTAGCTGTAAGACTAAGCACTTTACCTCTTTTACTGCCCCCTAAACTACTGCTTTCTTCTTCTTGCCTATTCTTACTGCTTGGTATTAATTTTTTTTTTTTTTTTAGGGGTGAGATCACCAGTCTCATCACAGTCATCACAGTTGTTTTTCTTCAGCTTTCATGTACTTTATTTCAGCTTTTCTATTGTTACAATCTGGTTTAACATAGAAGATCAAAGGAAGCTATACCTCTGTGAATAAAACGGATCAGAACCCAGAAGGGTTCAAAATACACCCAAAAAACATGATTAAAACCAAACAAAGTTGGATGTTGGTGCCAAAAGATTGCTATATTTCATTCAATAGTAAAAGAGGCAAAGAGAAAGAAAGAGAAAAGAAAGAAAAAGAAAGAGAGAGAAGTGTGCATGGGGGTAGGGGGGCAGAGCGAGAGTGACAGGGTTAGGTAGAAGCAAATCAGCCATGCGAGGGTCCCAGTGCTGTCTCGTTGCTCCCTCCCTCTGTCTGCTGGTGAGGGTCCCCTGCTGCCACACCACACCAGAAGTATAGACTCCAGTGGATTAGTATATGTTTTAGGCCAGGTGGGAATGTCCAGGTGCCTCCTGAGGGGGCCAGGTTTGGCACTGTCCCTTGCCACACTGTGGATCTGTTGCATCCTGGTCTGGTGCAGGGTCTGGGGACGCCTTGGGGGCCTTTGAGGGGCCATGTCACCCCCTGTGCTGTGGATAAGCTGTTCTGGGTGAAGGGGCTCCACAGCTGAGCTCTGCACAGCGGAGGATGGGTGTTCACTGAGCCTCTGACCAGCCCTGAGGCTTTTTCACCACACACCCAAAACCTCTCCTGCCCCCACCCTTTGGTGTGAGGGTCTGTGCCAGCCTGGCAGCTGAAAGCCCTGGGGCCATGGTCTCCATCCTGAAGGCACTAAGCTCGATCCCTCTGTGAGGGTATTTTTGTCCCCCAGCCCAGACCTGAGTCACTATCTCATCTCCATCAGGGATACTTCAGGGCCTCAGTCAGAAGGCCTATTCAGGGCATGGTGGCCTTCTCTGCAGCTTCTGTAATACAGCTTTGCTATAATAGGCTAAGGTCCTTCATGAAGGTGTTTAAGCCTTAAAGTATAACATTTGAGTCTCTGACACTTATTAATAGTCTCTTCTTCAAATCAAAATGATTTACAGAGAATAATAAACTATTTGTTTATAGAATAAGCCTATGAAGGCATTTAGTCCCATAAAAATTACATAGAACATTACAATTTTCTTGAACTGTAGTAATTGTTTGCTGAAGAGTTAAGACAGGTTTAAGATTTGCGTCATCCACCTATTCTTTGGGTGACTGATGCATTTGTCTCAAGCTATTAAATTTCTATTAGGTATGAACTACTTATTGTTTGCCAGGTAGTTTGATTTCTTTTTGAAGAAGTTATTGTCTCTAGAGAAAAAGCAGTTATGAATTTATGGTGAGACATTCTCTAATCCAGCCTTTTCATATGCAACAAACAAATATTGAATCCAATTCACAATTTTAAATAGGTAAAAATGTTTTCTGAGAGACTCGTGTAAAAACAGAAACCACACAGTTGCATTCCCAGATCACATTATCAGACTGTATCCTGAATTTATATAAAGCAAAGTTAAGTGTTTAAAGACTACAGTATTATAGGAAGGTAGTCTGGTGTCATACTAGAGGCAATGTGATTTATAAAAATTGTATTGAGGTAATATTTTGCTTTTGTGCATGAGTCTGAGAAAGTGAGAGTTATGAGTTCTTTATATATTTAGAAGTATGGGAAATTGATTGCCATCTCGGAGCTGTAAGAATAAATGATATTTCATCTAAAGATATAAAACAAGGAATAATTTCGTCAGAAGTTCAAATACTCATCTGAGTGTTGACCAAAAGAGAATCAAGAAGTCTTTTAATCCCTGATTTGGGAGAATTGTTTGAACCCTGGTTACAGAGGAAAACGTTGATGTTTATTGAATGCTAACCTAAGATTTATCTATTTTAGAGCTATCTGTCATTTACAAATACACCTCTAATCTCTTCTGCAGCAGCAGTCTCTCTGGGATATTTGAGTACTAAGGCTTAATCTCAAGTATGGTATGTTCATCTGAGGTATGAGCTGAGTGAAATGAAGAGACCTATGTTCAAATTCACAGATTCAAATGGTAAATTACACTTCAAGAATAATAAACAAGGATTTCCCCTCCACCCCCCACTCTAATTCATGTCTCTTCCTTCAGAGCAGCTACTGTGCCATACACACAGACTTCACTGGAGGGCTGTCAGGTGGGTTAGACATAGCTGAAACTGCTGATTCAAAGCATGATACAGGTTCAGGATCATATGGAGTTCCAGTTTTTCAGTCAACACAGTTTATTAGCAGCTCATACTGCAATAATACTCGAATTTATTGTACATTTCAGGCAGGAGTTAACTTAATCCCATGCACATTGCTGACCAAATCTGATAGTCTATTCAGAAGTGTTAACCAGTGCATAGCACTGAAAGATGACAAATAGATTCACAGAAATACATCACTTCTAAGTCTTCTACTAATGTGTTCTATTCTCCTGTGAATTCATGTCTAAGTAAAGGTAACAGAAGATTTTTTTTCTCCCTAAACTGTTCTAGAATGCTGATCAGCTAAGGCCTGTTAACCTTCTTACTCCAGTGATTTTGCACCACACCTTTATTTAGTTAGCCAATACAAATGCATCCTTTGGACCTTAATCCTAGAGACATTCATTCAGCTGCATTTGGTAGTGACAAGCATTGATAATGAAACTGCATACAGCAGCTGTAAAATAGGTATATGGAGAACATAAGTGCTATGAAAATAAATTTATTAATAATGTAATTGACAGCAAAAGGGACATCTAATCCTTTAAAAAATTGTTTTGTTAAGCCTGCAAACAACAAGAAATATTCAAAATGCCATATGATTGTATCTGTAAACTATATATTTCTGTCCTTTCTAAATATATATTTAGAATTACAGTCTTGTATGTTGGAAATAGTCTTCACAGTTCATGTAGACCAAAGCAGTTGGACTGCAAAGCAGTTAGAGAAGGCTCATGGCTTTGAATTTATTTTACCTATCAAGTTAACCCACTGGCAGTTTACTTATTCCTCTTATTTTGCAACTAACTTAGACATTACGGGTAGGCTTGAAAGGAAAAGGAAGTATGAGAATTTCAATGGAGAAAATTTCTGAAAACTAGGCATTTTCATTACATTTTGTGTCTTAGAGTGGTTTTCTCTAATTTAGTAGTAAACACTCCCCCCTTGTTTTTCCCTGACCTGTTCCTGAATGTCTCATTAACTGATTGCTTGTCATGAAATCTCAAATAAACTGCTTCAGCCCTGGTTTGATTAAAAACACAGGGTTGATCATCTTTTCCTGTGACAGGTGGCAATCAGTGCTTTTTTGTGTGCTTGTGCAGATACCTGTGTACGATTCCACTTGCTGCAAAGGCAGAGAGGGTGTGAGGAGCATGTGGTGGTGGTGGTAGCCACAAGGTGTGTGACTTTTGTTTGGGGATGCTCTGGTAAAGTTTTAGTTTCATGAGATCTGGGGGAGTATGCCTCACCCCAAAGTTCAGGCAGGCCTCTGAATACCATTGCTATCAGCAGTTTCATTGCTCTGTAGCACTGCAGACAGTGCCTGCAAACAAACAAGCCTGCAGTTTGCATGGCAGAGGCAATTTAAGGTCCTGAGAGGAGTGAGCAAGACAATAGCAGAATTACATCTCTGGATTTCAGAAGAGCACATTGCAGCCTGGGAGCTGTGTGGCACATCCCATGGGAAACTGTCCTGGAGTTCAAAGGGTCCAGGGGAACTGACTCATCTTTAAGTGTACCTTTCCAGGGCATGAGAATTGTCCCTTCCTCACAAAGAGGCAAGGCAGAAAGCAAGTGTGGATGAACATGGAATTCCTGATTGAGCTCAGACATGGAAAGGAGATATACAGACAGTGGCAGCAGAAACAGTCTTCATGGACTGGATACACAGACATTGGCATCTCATGTAGAAATGAAATAATAAAGGTCAAAGCTCAGCTGGGTTTGATCATCCTGGGGGCCTTTACCAATCTAAATGATTTTATGATTCTATGACCTTTCTGGACCTGAAGGTGAGACTGACTGGCCTATAGTTCCCCAGGTCTTTGGTTCTGTTTTTAAAAGTGGGTATTATATTTCCCCTTTTCCAGTGGGTACCTCACTGGACTGCCATGACTCTTCAAGTATGATGGGTAGTGGTTTAGCCACTTCATCTGCCAGTTCCATCAGGACCCATGGCTGCACATCTCATCAGATCCCAGGCACTTGTTCACCTTCAGGTTCCTTAAATTTTCTCAGACCTGTACTGCTCCTATGGCAGGAGGTTGTTCATTTTCCCTGTTTCTGCCTTTGTCTTCTGAGACTTGGGAAGTGCAGCTGGAACACCATGCTGATGAAGATTGAAATGAAAATGTTCTTGAGTACCTCAGCCTTTTCCATGTCCTGGCAACCAGGTCTTCAGTTTTCCTTTGGAGAGGGCCTACATTTTCCCTAGTCTTCCTTTTTGTCACTGAGGTACCTATTGAAGCTTTTCTTGTTGCCTTTGACATCCCCAGTCAGATTTAATTCTAGCAGGGCTTTAGCTTTCCTGACCCTGGCTGCTCAGAGAAGTTGAATGTGTGTTGGCAGCATGCTCTTGCAGCCAAGGAGACCAAATACATCCTGGGCTGTGGTGCAAAGAGTGTAGTCAGCAGGACCAAGGACATGCTCTCTCTATTTGGCACTTGCAAGACCTTATCTGGAGTACTGCATTCAGTTTTTGGGCTCCCTATTGCAGGAAGGATATTTGTGTTTTGGACTAATGTTTTGGACATAAATGTTCCTTTGGAACAGCCACCAAGATGTCTGAGGGCTGGAGTACAGGCTATATATGGTGCAAGTTGGGGAACTGGAGTTGTTCAGTATTCAGGAAAGAAGGCTCACAGTAGACTTTGTTGCTGCCTATTGATATCTCACTGGAGCATCCAGAGGAGCTGGAGCCAGACTACTCCCAGAGGTGTACAGTGACAGGACAAAAGCAATGGATATAAGTGGGAACGTAGGGAATTCTAATTAAATGCTAGGATATAGTTGGTTGGAGCATGGTGTGAATAACACCAAGGTCACAGGCTTGATACCCATATGAGCCAGTCACTGTAGTGCTGAAATTGATGATCCTTGTGGGCGCCTTCCAGCTCAGAATATTCTCTGATATTTATCTTTTTTATTATAGTGATGATCAGATGCTGTAAAATTTGTATGATGTGTCCAGATTTGACTGGCCATGGCTGTGAGTAACCTCATCTGCTGTAGACTTGTTTTGACCAGAGAATTGGCACAGTTAACTTCTGGATCAGATTTCAGTCTTAAATTAACTTCTGGATCAGATTTCAGTCTGAAATCATTCTATCATTCTCTGAAACCTGTACACTGGGTGGGAGAGGGAAGACTTAGGAATGGCAATACAAAGAATATATAAGCAAAGAAACATTAGATGAAGGCATAGCATGATGCATTCTTTTTCTTTCAGCTGCAAATTTTTCAAAATATTTATTACAGAAATTTTTGAAACAAAAATCCGAAGTCTGAGGTCTTAACTGGGGTAAATTGGAGAAATTTCAATTTACCGTTACTTTTGCAAATTTCTTTGGTTTTTCTTAGCTCTACTTGAATGAATAATCTTAGTGGCTGTATTCACCAGTTCTGTTTTCTTGCCTTTGTTTGTTCTTTCTTTAAAAATTCTTGTTATTTTAATACATAAAAGTTTTAGAACATCTGCAGAAAAAAATCAAGAATGGTTATAATGCCATTGATTATCTATGCTTAATGCTGTACTTTATTTAGCAAAGAATAAAATGACTCAATAATGGGTCATGAGTTCCAGGCTAATTGATCTTCTTTCATCTGGTGAGATTGCCTTAAACAATAATTAGTTCTAGCTGTACTTTGGATATCCAAGTGGAAACACTGAACCATATATCTTACATTATCACAGACCCTGGTAAGAAAAGTTGTTGAAAAAACCAAACAACAAAAACAAACATCAAAATGAAACAAACTTTAGATATTCCATGGCACAAAGAAAGCAGCAAGAAAGAAATGAGAATTCTTAATGCTACATGGTACTAGAAGAGACCAGTCAAGCAGAAAAGTTTATTTTAAAACATAAAACTTTCTATCCTGAAAACCACAGTCAGTTTCACAAGCATAAATTCTCTCTCCATTGATGAGCATCAGAGTCACACTTTATTTGAGACTCTAAATCCATGTCACTATTTTAAAGCACATTTGTGAATAAAATTTCATTTGTTATGTAGTGAAGGAGCTTTACTGTTTGCTTTTAAGTGACTTGATTAGCCTCAACAAGAGCTTAAAACACTTCAGAGTTGGAACTTTTCAAGAAGATGTAAGATTTCCATAAAATTAATCAAAGGAGAAAATAATCAGGAAACCATAGCAGCTATGAGGTGATTGTATAAATTAACTATAAACCAATAATTAACAGAATTATTGTCTTTTACAAAATTCTAACAAAATTACATAAACTTTATGTAATCATAAACTTCACAAGTTTTCTAAATAAAAATGGTCCATTATAAAAACTTGTTTATATATATATAAATACATACATATGTCTGTGTATGTGTATATAATTTCTGAACTTTTGATGTGACTTCAAAAAATTAAAATCTAGCAAAGGAATTAATGAAGGCGCACTGATGAACATTAAGTTCATTGAACGTCAACTTGTGTTATTTCCCAAATGTTAAAATAGTACTTAATAGCCTTTGATGCAGCAAAATAAAATAGATGTTTTCTTTGATATGCATGTGCAGAACAAAGATGGCTTTGAAGTCTGTTTTTGTGTATTCCTTTAGCAGCAAAAAAATGACATATGATCGTAAACTTGGGTTATTTGAAAGTATGAAAGCACATGAGACTTAAAAGGAAAAGTAGGACAATTTTCTTGACAGAAAAGTAATGCTACCTTTAGTGTCAGTGGTGCTAATTGACTGCACTTGAACTTTCCCAAGGCTTTAGGTGATCAGTTTGTTTAAACTAAAGGGATACTATTGTGAATAGGCTTTATAAACCATAAATGATGTAGAAAAATAATAAAATGTAGTTGGAAATGTGAATGATATGAAGTGACTTCTCATTCATTTTGTGTACAGCTACTGTTTGTCAGCAGATTTTTGAGAAAACGGGCCTCCACCAGACAAAAAAATGTAGGTATGTCCCTTTGCACATTCTGAAGAGGGATGCAGAATCTGATACATTGCCTTGTCTTGATTAGCTTCTTATGAAGTCTGTAAACAGCTATTTGAAAGGATATTTGTCCTGCACAAAGACTAAACTAAACCAAATCTCCCTACCTCTTTGTAATATTTAGTTACAACCCAAAAACTTTCTGTTCATTGTTTTTACACCTGTACTTCAGATTTGGTAATAAAATACATTTTTGTTTCAAATGCCCTTGGTGAAACTTTCTGTCTGCCAGCCAAATAGCTCTTCAGATTCTGTGCCTCTCTAAATTTGCTGTAAATCAACAATTTCACAACTGTTTTATCTCTACATTTTGATGCCTGATGAATATATAAAATTTCTTTCACTTTTCTTATGTCTCTATATCCAGTCTAAAATTAGGTTTCTTTGCAGAACCTTTGCCATTCTTGTTCTCCTGTTCAGTGGCATTAATGATATGCTTATCTTGTCGTTCTCAACTAAGTCATTCTACGATAGAATTAAATGAATAGAATGTCTAAAATTCAGGCTGCACTAACCTGAAGATTTTCTCTTATTTCCTCCAAGGAAAAATATGATTACTTTTTCTGTCTCCTAGAATCTTCCCCTGTACTTTAAATTTTGCTAGCTCGCTGTTGTAGTGTGGTTTTATATTTTGTAATACTTTGTAATACTTTGTAATAGATTTTTGTATTCCTTTAGTTTTCCTAAGTAGTCTACCCCAAACTGTACCCCTTCCCTATACCCATGTTATCATTCTCCTGGGTTGAGATCATCCCCAAACCCCCCACCCTGACCCTCTGTCAATCACTCTCATCCCATCCTCTCTATCCAGAACCTTCGGCCAAATCCGTCGTGTGATTAGCCGGAGGCCAAGAGTCAGCCCCCCAAGAAGTATTCTATACGTTGCCCAAAATGTCCATTCCTGAAGATCCCATCCCTTTAGCATCCTTATTGGTCAATAAATGTTATCTACTTTTTGTTTCCACCTCCCTTTAAATGTGACCTTGGCACAGCTCCCGTTGCTCTGAGCAGGAGCCCCCTGAGGTTACAGG
>VZRH01002296.1:2618060-2666012 GCA_013397555.1 Urocynchramus pylzowi | reverse complement strand
CCCCCTCTGAGTGTCCTCAGAGTGTCCCCCCTCTGAGTGCCCTCAGAGTGTCCCCCCTCTGAGTGTCCTCAGTGTCCCCCCTCTGAGTGTCCCCAGAGTGTCCCCCTCTGAGTGCCCTCAGAGTGTCCCCCCTCTGAGTGTCCCCCTCTGAGTGTCCCCAGAGTGTCCCCCCTCTGAGTGTCCCCAGAGTGTCCCCCCGCTGTCGGACGCACCGGGGGAGCCCCCCGGTGTCTGCCGAGCCGGGGCTGGCCGGGGGCCCTGAGAGGCTGCAGGGAGACAGGAGACAGCTCATGTTAAGTTTTGCTGTCTCACTGATACCCTCAGCCTGTAGCTCTCTCAGGCTGCTTCCGTGATGTCTTCAGCAGCAGAGCTGGTGAACACCTGACAAAGGTTTCAGACTCACGCCCTTCTGCCATTGTTCTTTTTTCTCTCTGCCCTTTCCTGAATTTCCATAGCCTCCAACCTCTCCTGCTGTCTCTGCCCTATAAACAAAGCCCTTTCCCATAGGCTCAAAGTAGCCCCTTTCCAGTCTGACAGATGTGGAAATTCTTCTCAGTCGTAATTCCCAATGACGTCACCCAGGGTCTGAGACCTGAGTCTTCAGTAACTGTCTTGAAAGGGGCTTCCTACAGCAGTCCCAGTTTAGAATCAACGGAGAAAGAAAAATATTCTAGCCCTCTTCACTAGTATCTGCTTCATGAATACTTTCCTAGGCTTCTGAGTAATCTATCAGGACCAAAACATGCTTGTTAGCATATGGATGCCTAGAGTATATCTGTTGGTTTTGAATACTGAAACAGGAAGGGAATGCAGAAAAGAAAGTGGAAAAGAAAATGAAAGGAAAAGAAAAAAAAAAAGATGCCAAAAGCATACTCTGTAGTCTTTAATATTTAATATCTTTCATTTCTTCTGAAAGGATGATGTCAGTGTAAAGCTAGCTCCTGTAACAAATGGAAATGGGGAATATAGGAGAGAAGCATTATCAGCTGGATGTCCTTACCTATGTAGTGTATGTGGAGGTAGTAGTAGATTGCTGGTTTTAGGTATCTAGGTGTACCTAGAACTCCCTAAACTATCTTAGACATTTGTACATATTACTTTGAAAGTCTTTGTCTGAGACCTAACAAAACAGTGATTATTTAATCTGGAAGACACAGAAAGACCTTTATTATTCTTCCAGTCTTGGTGTAACCACTTTCTGAAACTGTTTCTAATTAGTCTGGATTATTGAGGATTTGATTTTTCCTGTTGGAAGAAAGAAGGAAAAAAAATTACACTTAAATGAAACAGTAGAAGGCTGAATCAAGTCCAGAAAATGTTCATGATGTGATATTTGAAGTCTATTTGCCATTGAATGAGAACTTGTCCAAGAAAATGAAAGTTACTTATAGTACAAGGAAGGAAACATATCAAGCTTTGCGGTCGTAGTTCCTATCCTAGTAAAATATCTCTGTGATAAAAACATGTTGGCAGGAGACCCAGGTTTACATTTCATTTCCAACTCCTAGAAAATGACTTTGACTTAAAGTAAAAGACCTGAATGAGATGAAAAGTTAAGTAAGAAGATTATGTTATCTTGAATTCTCAATGGAAGCTATTGTCCTACATAATTTATAACAAGTTTTTCTTTGATCTTTTATGTTTACAGAGAGTATTACTAGTGAATACAAATTTTAAAGCTAAAATATTCCTATTAATTCTACAATTTATACTTAAAGTAATTATTTGGATTTAGTTTATTATGAGTAAGTGAATGTTGTAGGGACAAACCAGTCATTAAAAACTAAATCTATGCTTCAACATGTACTTACAAAATCTGCCTACAGGGTTTCCATCTCAGTATCTGGATCATATTCTGTAGTTATGACAAACTTGCAGCTAACTGAAAATTAGTCACTATTTTAAGCTAACAAATTACCTGATTCTTGCTCTGCTATTTAGGATTCCATTTATCTGGCATTCTTGGGAACTCTGACCCAATAGACTTGCACATTTGTTGACTCTTTTTTAAATTCACAGAGCAGTATGCCAGAAGAACAATGAAGCTAGCAGTTAAAAATGTTTAGTTGTATTTGATAGCTGAAAAAAAAAATATCTTGAAAGAACTAAATACTTAGACTGAGACTTGGCATATTGGCAAGAAAATTAATAAAGTCATTTCACTCCATCACTAAGAAGCACAGACTGGTAAATTCTACAAAGTACTTTTTCTTACAGGCACATCTGGAAATTTTCATTTCTCATATATCAGAGAAAAATCACTGCATCAGATTAATTAATTTACATCAGAATGATAACATAAAACTAAACCACAACTTTACATTTATAAAAGACTAAAATCTTCAAAAAATTGGGTGAAGATTATCTGTGCCTTTATTTCAAAGAAAAAATCCAGCCAATATTAATGACCCTGTCTGTTTTCTAGTTAGTGCAGACTTTTGGTGATTCCTTAAACTTAGATATCTGGCATAGATTTTGTCAAGCAGGAAGTGTCTAATTTTGAAGGTGTCATTAAATGAACTGGAACTAAAGGAAAACTAAATCTTAATATAATTTCCCTTTTCTTCCTGGGTACAGCAGAGTGCTCCAAGCCTAGCTGTGCTTAGAGGATTATATATTTATTGACACCTGCATCAGTTACAGCTCATGACACTGGAGGCCATAAAGAGTTTGGCTTCCTTTGTAACTGAAGCACATGATCACATTGTTCTTTGGAAATTTATGAAGCCAAATAATTCTTATAAAGCATAAATATTTCATTTGAAAATTAGAGTTTCTGTCCCTAATCTTTCAAACTTTTATGCATGAGAACTCAGTCCTTCTGAATGGATTTTAGAGATTAAACCATTGGAGATCAGAGTTGATAGCTGCACAATTATTTGCACAACCTTGCAGAAGATGGAAAACACAACAAAATGGGAAATTAGGAAAACATTTCAGACTCTGCCTGAAAAGCTGATTTAATTTCTATTTAAAATTTCAACATGGCATGCTATTTTTCAAATAGCAGTGGATTTCCCTTTCTAGCAAAAACACTATGCTAATAAAACTAGAGGGAAGAATATTGATATTGTCTGTTAAATATTTTCTCCATATCAATAACTATTCAATGTCTCTTGTTCTATGCTGGAAATATATTTTAAAATATTAACTTTAAGATAACTTGCCTTAGTTTTTAAATCAATCGCCTTTTTTGGAAAGGGCATTTTTTAAAAGAAATTAATAAAATAAAACATTCCTTGGGGGAAAAATAGGTGATGGTGTATCACCATCCCAGGGCAAATTGCAAATTAGATGTATTGCATGTGATGATCTTCGAGGTTCTCTCCACCCAGATGACAAAATCATGCCACAATTCACCAGCCCAGGTGGCTTCACCTCTTTGCAGCCAGCTTCTCTGCTTCCATTGCTGCAGCCACACCCACAAGGCATTGGAGACCATCCATGAGCCACTGCAGAAGTAAAGTATTGGCCATTTTTCTCATTCAGCTATTGCAGAATCCAAAGTCAGTTGGATAGCTTTCTCCTCTGTAAACTGACTCAATTCACTGTCACTTCCAGCAGTTTCTGTGACTGGTTGTGGGGGACTCTGCATAGCAGCATCCCACCTTCAATGATTTTCCTATATTAATACAGAATCCATCAGTGGAAAGAGCATATTGTTTATCTTCTTCTGGTAGATCTTTGTACAGTGTGTCCTTCTCTGGCAATATTCTGAAACCCTAGCTTTCTCTATTCAATCCATGATCACTTCCAAAATTCCTGTATGACCTGGGTTTCCTTTTTGAGTCCATTTGAGTTCAGTGTGACCCACTTACTCCATGTAGCATGAGTTGCATGATACATAGAGGAGATCCTCCCACTGACCACCCAGGTCAGCACCACCAAATGGGATGCCAGGAGAAGCTGTGCTTCAGTACCAATCACCTCCAAAACAGCTCAAACCTCTTCAAAAGCTGCCAGTATCTCCCTTTCAGCTGGAGTATAGTGAGCTTCAGATGCTCCGTGCACCAGACATCAAAAACCTGGGGCTTGTCCTCTAGTCTTTTCTGGTGCTTTCTGCAAGAGCCTCCAGGCAAGGCCATTCTCCCCAGCTGCAGTGTAGAGCATACATTTGAATCTCTTGCTCTGTCCAGAGTGGCCCGAGAGCTAGTGAAGGGACTATCTCTTGTTTGATTTGTTCAATGGCTTGTCATGAATCAGGACCCTATTTGAAATAATTTTTCTGTGTGACTTGATGGAGAGGGCTGACAATCAGGCTGTAATTTGGAATGTGCATTCTACAAAATCCCACAATGTGTAATTTTTTGCTAATTGGTTCAGACGTTGCTGTTATTTTGTTGATCACAACCATTGGGATCTGACAATTTCTATCTTGCTATTTTATTCCTAAAAACTGAATCTCTTGTTCAGGTCCCTTGACCTTACTTTATTTTATAGCAAAACTGGCTTTCAGAAGGATTTGGTCTATTTTCTTCCCTTTCTCAAAAAGTTCTGCTGTATTGTCACACACAATGATATCATTAATATAGCTTCACACTGTTCCAGTGCAGTCTGGATCTGTCCATGGTTGATCATAAGTCTGTGTTTCCACCCCTGGGCAGTCATTTCCAGGTCTTCTGGATTTCCTTCCAAATGGAAGCCAACAGTGTCCTGTTGCTGCCCAAGGAATGGAGAAAAGTGCATTAGTGATGTAGTCTGTGGCTTAGTGCTTGGCTTCCTGTGACTGCAGCTTGCATTTCAGTTCCAGCCTGTCCAAAACGGCAGCGCTTGGGGGTGGTGTGACTCCATCCAGGCCACAGGAGTCTACCATAGTCTCCACTCTCTGCTGGGCTTCTGCACTGATCATATGGGACTGTTGAAAGGTGAGCGAGTCCTGCTGATCACTCCTTAGATCTCCAGTTCAGGAGTCATCATATGGATGAGAACCAGGGAATCTTGGCATGCTATTGCTGTCAGAGCTCCATTGTGGTAGTGATTGGCAACTGTTCTTCAACCTTCAGCATCCCCACATCGGAAGGGTCCTTTGGGAGGACTGATGTCGGGGTCTTCTCTGCTGGAGATGACCCCAGATGTTGGTGGAAGCAGCTTTTCCCAACCCAGCTGTCCAAGAAGGAGTCAGGAGTCTTCTGCTCGTGTTCTCAGTGATGTTTATTGTTTCTTATCTAAAATATTTTCTGTCTGACCCCCGAGCTCTGGCCAGCAGGTCAGTCCAAGGCCTCCCACGGGGCTGGTGCTGTCTTTTATACAATGAACTACCTATTAGATATTTACAATTGTATACCAATCCCTAACACCTGTGTTAGACAGTGACTTTCTACTCTGAACCAATCTAAGAATGCCAGCATCACCTAAAAGAATGATGTTAGGAAGAAGAAGGAAGAAGGCTAGGGCACGCCCCAATCCCTCCATCTTAGGGTTTTGAACCCCCCTGTACCAAATCCCAAATTTTCTCCTTTCACCCTATGACTACTGCTACTGTGTTGTCTAAATTTTTTTGTGACTTGTGATTCCTCATGTAAGCTTGGTAATTTGTCCCATGGGCTGAAATCAAAGCCCCAAGTGTTTTTGGCCTCCTGCCAGGGCCGCCCAGAGCCCTGTCCGGGGTTTGGGGCACGGAGAGGGATGGCTTGGATTCCCACAGACTGATACTGGCATGGACTGGTCCTTTGGTTCAGCTGCAGTGCTTCTCACTGGGGTTCACAGAGCCACTATGCCTGTCACTGAGGTTGGAATGACCTGCTTCCTGTCACCAGGGTTGGGGTAGCCACACGTTGTTTTGTCATTGTGTTCAGAGTCCTTCCCTTCCCCTTGGGGATGCTTAATAGAACAGGACTCAGTAGGCCTGGGCCTGAGGCCTGCCTCAGCACATTGCATGATTTGTGTCTCTGGATTTGTAAGTGGGCAATATGTTTTTCCAAATATTTAAGTAGTTTTTCAGATTCTGCACTTACTTAAGGGCAATTCCAAAAGGCTGGAAGTGACCACTGTTCTAGGCTCTTGCCCTCACTACCTCACACACCCTGCCACTCACAGCTGTCCAGGCTCAGAGTAGATCTCTGGATGTTATTCTTATATAGTTGTTTACACCTTAAATAGGACCAGCAGCACATTCAGGAGCCATAGAAACAGGGACATGATAGTTTGAAAATCCCATCAATATTTGAAATTCTCAAGAACTATTTTAATTTTGGAGGAGAAGATGGATAAGGTATCTCCCCCATAGATTAGCTCTCTGAAGAGAAAAGCTAAAAGGTGTAATTATTAATAGTTCCCAATAGATGGCTCCTGAAGTACAGAGTTGATGGCAATACTGAGTACAAATATGAGATTAGTGTCACGACCAACAGTTTTATCATATCATAAGTGAGAGTTACAAAGTACAGCAACATGATAACCTAAACCCAGCCCCCCCCAGAGATGATAAACAATGCAACAGGGAACACATACTACAAATGGGCTACATGACACAACTAACAACACGTGCAAAAGCTCTGAGAGCAAGTAAATCAACATTGTTACCAGTGACTATGAAACTAATGTAATGAATGCATATAAAAATTTTGTTTTAATGCACTCTAGTCAGTTCTGTTGTTATCTCAAACCTTCAAACCCGATGTTGGGTTGCAGAAAGGACATAGTTTAATGTGACAGGCAGTGAACACCACACAGAGGCTTGCTCACTACTCTCTCCCTCATATAGATAGGAGAGAGAGTTGTGGGGGAAAAAAAAAAGGAAAATTCATGGGTTGACATGCAGACAAATTAATAAGACAAAAAATTAAGGTAAAATAATAATAATAATAATAATAATAATAATAATAATAATAATAATAATAATAATAATAATAATAATAGAATTCAAGTACACAAAAGAGATCATGCACAATTGAATTTCTCCCCACCCATCAACAGATGCCCAGCCAGCTCTGGAGCAGCAGCTCCCAGCCAGTTTTCCTCCTAGTTTAAATGCTGAGTGTGACACCATATGGTAAAGAATACCCCTTTGGCCAGTTTGGTGCAGCTGTCTCAACTGTGCCTGCTCCCTGCTTCTTGTGCCCTTCAGCCAGCTTACTGGTAGGATGGTGTGAGACACTGAGAAGCCTTTGACTTAGTGTAAACAGTGCTTAGCAAAAACTGAAACATTACTGTGTTATCAACATTATTCTCATCCCAAATCCAAATATATCACTGTAGCAGCTAGTAGGAAGAAAATCAACTTTATCCCAGCTGAAACCCAGACCCAGTACAACAGAGCTAAAGTCAGTAACCAGTGCCAAAGTAGACCTGTTTAACTCCAGTGGATTTAGATCACACCTGCATGGTGATGTGTGACTTCTTCATACCTCCTGAAAGTGTGTGAGATGAGGTCCAGTTCAGCACAGTCAGACTCCCAGTTCTGCAGTCCCATCACAAGCTGGAGTCCATGCAGAGATTCCCTGGAGACTGCTCTGTTTTGAGTTGACACAGTGGAGTCCCAAATGTACCTATGACTTCAGGCTGAAGACCCTGGAAGTACTTTTAACATTGTATCAAAATTTGATTACTTGTGTCAGCATTCATTAAACTTGCTTAAAAAGTATTCTAGCATAATTTGAACATTTTCTAACACTGCTGGCTATGCAGATTGTATTTTGTATTCAGCTGAATGTACTTTAACTCAAGCAATTTTTTTCTCTTTGCTAAAAGTGTTATGTTTTTCAATTCACTGCTGTAACATGGTGCTCAGTATCAAATGTCTCTTCTGTTTGTGAAGTCATAAATGTAATGAGTGCTTACTTACACTGTGACAGTAATGCCAAAATGAAGTATTCTTTGGTTTTGCTCTAGAAACTCCAGAAGGGGAAAGAAGCAATAATAACAGAATAGGAACAGGGCTGCCTCTTTTAAATGCCTGGCAGTTGTCTAGCAATAGTCCCCACAGTATGTGGGAGAAATTTAGCATTATGCTGCTGCCAGAACTTTGGTCTTGTTTTCACTTCTGGTAATGTGTTCAGGGAGAAGAAATTACTCAATTAAGTAGTTATTTCAGATCTACATTAGATACAAAGCACTCAGGATAAAAATTAGGAAGCTGAAACATTTATTTTACATATATATATATATATATATATATAAATGCCATGTAAATTTAAGGAATTAGCACACATACAAGCTTACCTCCCCCTCTGCTCACTGCTGCAGCTGTATATATGAGTCAACTCCAGATAATATTTGAAATCCTTTATCTCAGTATTTCTTTAAGGATCCCTGAGATGCAAGCTAAAAGAAGACCATTGATTGATTGAATCTTTATCCATCAGCATAAGTATCTTAGCAGGAACCAAAAAAACAAGATCAGAAGTGTAAGAACTGAAGTTTCAGAATTTACTGAGGCCAAAGGAGCAAAGTCAGATTGTGTCAGTGGTGGTTTTCAGAGAGTGAATGAGATTTGGAGACAGTCTGACCTCTCACAGTTAGGGATCCTGAGACATTTGCAAGACTCCATCTCTGGTAAACTTTACTTCCAGGAAGGTTGAACACTTAGGACTTTGCCTGAAGAACAGTTCAGAGAAACTGCTTTGCAGCCCAGGGCAGCAGAGTGCGTGGCTGGGTAGAAATTCATTGACACCACAGCATCACGAAGAGTAGCTTAAAGAAAGCACAGATGCAACCTCTCTGAGAACACTAGCTTTAAAAAGGACTTTTGTTACCTTTCTTCACCAAAAGAAGAGTCAGCCAATCAATGAACCAGAAACTGTGCATCTGATTGAAATTCTGGGTTGAGCCTCTTCAATAATTTCTTTCAAACAATGAAAAGCAGCTTAGAGCTGGTGAGTGGAAAAACAATCCTTTGATGTCAATTGTTTCTCTTGGATAGATAAGCTTGACTTTTCTAAGGGAAAGGAGAGAGAAGGTAAATTCAGGTTTAAAAGTAAGTGGACACTGGGGCACATTGCTAGCTTTTCTAACGACGTGTGATTTAAATAAAATCAGTTTCAAAACAGTTATGATATTGCTCTGTTAATAGATAACTATCTTCCTAGATAGTTTGAAATCCAGATATTTATTTGATTAAAATTACACCTTCAATTTCAAGCAATCTGCTCTGCAATACTGTAAATAGTATAACTATTTTCAATTTATTGTTATAATTATGTTTTTTGAAAGTATTCTATTTTTTCCATCACAAAGTTAGCCTTGCAGATAACTTAATTTCGCTTGAACTATCAAATTGTGTAGCTAATTACAGCCAGCCCAGGTTCCAGAATTACGTTTGGGTACTATGATAATTCATTAACAAAGTTTATACATATGCAGAAGTAGAAAGCTACAGGAAATAATTAAGAACTTTTTCCATCACTTTCAATTTATTTCAAAAACAGCTTTTTATTTTTGCTGTTATTCGGATGCTTATCCTTAAAGTATTTATTGGCTTTGAAAACGTGTATATTAAGTATGAACATTTTAATTTTTAATTACTGGGTTTGAACTTTTTTTTTTTTAGATGACTAATTACTGTAAAATTAAAACAAACTTTCATTTCTGAGTGAAATAAAATAATTAGGGCTGACTCAGCCTGTTTTTCCTGTTTCCTTTGCCATTATACCATAAACCAAAGTAACATCTCAAAATTATTTTTCAAATAATTCAGCTATCCCACAAAATAATATCTCATTTTACTTTCATTTCAATAGTATAGGTTGATTTTTTTTTCCTTGAAATAGTGCCAGATAATAATTCTACAGTGACATAATACCCTGTGTCTAGCCTCATTAAAAGAAAGGAAAAAAATTGCAATGTGTACTTTTTAAAACAATACTCTCTAAATAACAAATTTTAAACCTTGTAATAGGAGATGTTGAAAACTAGGTTAGTTAATTAGTGTATTTTCAACCATTTATTGATAGGATGTTACTAAGCCAGTTAAAAATGGAAATTGCTTTGGAAGTTACAACTTCAACACGTTTTTTTACATGAATTGGTAAGCAACAGTCCTCAACTCTTGATCAGCTGTAACTCACTGTTGGGTTTTTAGTCATGCATGCCATGTAATGTGTGCTGCATGGAGGCTCTTCTAGATCTGCACGTGTTCTACCCTCCCTTCACTCCTTCTAATCAAAGTCTCATAAAATTGGTGGGAAGTGCATGTGATGATTGCATTAGTCTTGATCTGGGTTTTTGTGTTGGTTTTTTGTAATGTGTGCCTTTCTCTGTCCCATTTGCCATTCAGTAGTGATTAATTCTGATTTTGTATTTGACTTGGTCATACAATAACACTATATGAATCATATCATACTGTAATAGCTAACTTTAATTAATGACTTAGTCATTTGAAATTTTATTTTTTCAAATAAAAGAAGTGTTTGTTTGTTTGTTTTTTTTTTTGTCCAGGGGTATGATTCCTCCTTGAAAAAACAAACTAATAGTAATGAACCTAAGAGAGTATTTTGCATATCCAAATTTATGGTTCCTCATTCATTTTCAGCAGTGACAGCTTCAAAATATGTTTCAGTTCTGAACTCTTCATAACAAAAATTAAAGCAAAATCCTCATTTTTAACTGCAGCAATTAACAGTTAAAATGTGAACAAAGTCCAAACTTTCTTAACATTAGCATTTCTAATTATCTTATGTCCCATTTTTACTGGGGGTTATGTAGCAATTTAATTGCTTCATAATAACTTGTGATCTATATTTGCAGAACGATTTTTCTTTACTTCTTTGCTTTACTACATAATTTTGCATAATGAAGGTTAGAGTTCATGTTCTTCTGTAGTTTGTTTCTTTTTTTTTTTTTTTTTTCCTTATAATATGAAGAGCTGAGTTAGGCAATTTCAGCTGATTCATGCATTATTCTTTTTAGACTTGTATTATGATTTTGTATGAGGTCTGGCTGAGATGGAGTTAATGGTCCCCCCCAGAGCACTGTGCTCTGCATTGGTAGCTGGAAAGGTTTGGTACCACCCCAGTGTTTTGGCTACTGCTGAGCAGCTCTAGCACAGCACTGCTGCCCTCTCCCCAGAATTCCACCCCTGAACCAGCAGACTGGGCTTGGGCAAAGTTTTGTGAGGGGCACAGCCAGGATGCCTGGCCCAAAATGACCAGACAGGTGTTACCTAACATATGTTGTCAGATCAGATGTAAGAACTAAGAAAAGGAGAAGGAAATAAATGGGTATTTGCTATTTCCAACATTTACCTTCCAGAGAAACCACTACAGTGCTAAAGCTCTGCTTCCTGGCAAGTGGCTGGAAATATCCTGCTGATGGAAAGTAGAGAATAAATCTTTGTTTCATATGCTTGTCTGAACTTGACCTTCGCCGTTGCTTTAGTAAAATATCTTTATCTTCACCTGTGAGGGCTTTTTTTCCTCTTCTGTTCTTCACCCTAGTCCTGCTGAAGAGGGGAGTGACAGAGTGGCTTGGTGAGCACCTGGCACTCAGGCAAGGCATTCTCACCACATATCTACATATGGCTTTATTAAACTTTCACCAAGTCTGTTAATGGTAATTTGAGTGAAAAAAATCAAAACAGGGATAAAATAATGTAGAATTTATACAATTTCAGTTTCAATTGGTTGGTTTTCATAAGCAACTATATGTTCACACTTTAAAACGTGGATCTTTGAATTCTCAATGCCTGTAAAAGCAAAAGCTAAGTAGAAGATGCATAAGTTTAAAACTGCAGTTTTACACTGAAGGCTAAAATCTTTGGAGAGTTTAATAAAGCAAGTATATTTTAAAATGTTGCTTTTGAATTTATCTTAGTTATTTTCTCAGATACTTTTATGGTAAAGAGTAAATGATAGTTTACCTGGATCAGTTTTCCTTTGTATATAGAATTTTCTATGCAGTATAAAAAAAAAAGTCTTCTAAAGAAAAAGCATTATAATAGGCAATCAAAAATGTGAGAAACTCTAAAAGAAAAATTAAGGTTTCTGTGTACAAATGGCAAATAAAACATTACATGAGGTAGAATATGATGCTATTCTAACTCAGGGATATTTACACATTTTTAGATTAATAGCTTCTGAAAAAAGATGGGGTTTCTTTTTCCATACAATTTGAAATGCATAAAAATTTCAAAGCTGTAAGTATAAAAACTTTTTACACCCAATGTATTCTCAGGCACATTTGACCATGTAGATTACATCTAGTCTGATCACAGCCAAATCAGACATTGTCCAATATTTGATAGATTTCCATGACAACATTAAAATATCTCAATCCCAAACTCTTATCTGTATTTCTTAACTGTACCTTGATATTTGGAGGGTGGAAAAGTGGAGGGAAGACAGAAACATGTGGAAAACCTTCTTGCTTGTTTCTAAAGTTTTGCTGGCGTTCTCCCATGCAGAGAACAAAACAAAGGCAAAAAACTATGGCACAAAGGCAAAAAAAAAAATTCCTTAAAAGATTTCCCCAGTGTTATCCTGCAAGGGAAGAGCATATGGCTAATTCTTTTTGTGGTCACTTTAAACTCTCTACTGATTCCCTAGGTGTTTCTTTTGTTTGTTTTGGTTTGTTTCTTTTTTTTTTTTTTCCTTAATTATGTTTTATTTGTTTGTGGGGTTTTTAAAATTAATTTTTAAGTTATGATGTGGAGTATGGAATCTCATATGTAAACAGAAATGCTGAGTACAATTCTCCTCTGGGAAGATAACATTGGTCACATACTATGTGAGCCAAAACTATGAATTCTAATGAAATTTGGATGTGTTCTACTGGGAACTAAACATTGATTGCATTGGAATTGCTTATTTTTTTGTCTTGGATTATTAAAGCATCTATTCTAAAAAATTTCATAGAAGTTAGGTAGAAAAATTGTCTTAAATATAACAAGTACTGAGGACAGTTCTGCTAGAGAAATTTGTAGGCTTCATAATATAACTGGATATTAAATTAGTCTGTTAAGTAATACATAAAAGAAGCCATATACAGACATAATTGGAAACAGATGGACACCAAGGTCTCATGTAAGCCTGTGTGATTTGGACTGTTTGCTCTTCAGAGGGATGGGAAGAAGACTACTAAAATGCAAAAGACATGGTCATGGTCACATCAGAACAACCATGTTCTTTCATTAATAAGTCCTGCCTCAAAACAGGGCTTGTTGGCTTGAGCAATTACACATTTTGGAACTTTCCAGTTCTGAGTTTCTTGAGTTTTAATCATCCAGCATATCCTATGTATCTGTAAATATATATACAGGCCTATCTGCAGTTACTTATCCTAAATATCTGGAATATTGTGTCCTCTTCTGGCCTACCTGGTACAAGAGAGACTCAGAACTACTGCTGAGAGTCCAGCAAAGGCCCACCAAGCTGATGAGGGGATTGGAGCACCCTCCCTATGAGGGCATGCTGAGAGAGCTAGGGCTGTTCCACTTGCAGAAGAAAAAGCTCAGGGAGATCCCTGTATATGACTACCAGGATCTTTCCAGTCCTATGCAGTCACAGGACCAGAGGCAAAGGGCACAAGCTCATACACAGGAGATGCTCTGTGATCATCAGGAATCACTGCGAAGGTGACTGAGCATTGCCACAGGTTGTCCAGGAATTTCTGGATTTTGCAACCTTGAGTACATTCAAAAGATGTCTGTAGGTGGTCCTAGGTGGTCTGTAGGTGGTCTGGTCTGTGTAGCCAGATGTAGGTGGCTGCCCTTGAGCAGGGTGGTGGACCCAGTGCCCTCTAACCTGTGTGTGCCTTTCCTTAGCTTATCCTTCTCAGCAGTGATTCAGTCCAACATCCAGCCCTGGCCCCTCCAGCCTTATTTGCAGAGATACCTTAAACAGCACACAGAATAGAGCTCTCCAGCATTAATTCTCCTTTAATTTATGATGTGATCATCCTAAATGCATGTTAACAAGATTTTAATATAACAGCATTTGATGAAATATGTCAAACTAATCTAACTGTAATAAATAGAGCATAAAATGTGTGAAGTAGATATTGTTGCAGTATAAAAATCAATACAGTTATTTACTTCTCATCTGCTTCAGGAAGTTCATTCTTAGACACTACTTAGCTGTCATTGAAAGGTTTTTTCCATCCTCCTTTGAAGCATCTGCTGAGAGACATCTATAGACCCTGTTATATTAGCCATCTGGATAGTCCTCTGCAATTATAGAACATTTCATGCAGATATTGCAGGAATTGTTGTTTTGTGAGGTCCTCCTCAATTAGATGCTTGCAAACAAGAGAGCTAGCTTGGATAAATACTTGCAATTTTCTGTTTAATCTGTTTTTTTCCTCATGGCTAAACTTCATTCATGTTTGGTAATATCCCATTATATTGCTTGCAAAGGAGCAAAGCAAGTTACATGTTACTTTAAATCCTAGCATGTATCCAGATTCTGCCAAAATTGTCACCTAAAACTGACCTGCCTCTCTAAAAGGAATCTGAAGATGATGCCCATGGTTTAGCAGTTTTGTACTTGCATGGCTCAGCCATATTATTCTGGTTAGATGAGCAGCTTAGGGTTATACTGTTTGTATGTTTTGTTTAGTTAGATTTTTTTCTTTTGTATTGTTATTCATTCACATTTCTTCTATGATGTAGGACTACTTGACTTGAAGTCAGTCTAAGAGGAAAAATATTCTTCTATAATCCCCTGTGCTTACAGGAAGTGTTTATAGTGAAACAGTAATGTGTAGTTAAATTCATATGAGACTTTACATCGCACATTTCAGAATGTTAAAAATGACATACAGCAACTACTGTAATTTCCTCAAGTGTACCATTACCATAAATCTGACAAAGATGTTTTACTTTGCTGCAGTGTGATATTTTATTTAAGTATGTTGATAATTCTTACATGCCTTTCATAGAACAGTTGATATTTTGAAAAAACCCTTCTGAGTCAAAGTAAATATAGAATGTCTGTGAAGTGATGCAACAAGTTGAGACTCATGAAAGACAAAAAAAACTTCTCTTCTTAATTTTCTTTTTCTATTTCTTTTTTCCCCCTTCAATAATATGAAGAAGTCTGACAACTGAGTGTGGACCAAAATTTTAACATCACTTGTATATAAACCTCTAAGGTGCATGGACATAAAGTTATAACAGTGTGTTTATCTAAGATACACTATTGCAGTCTCAGCCAACTGAGTGTTTGTTGATTCTGGTTTGAATGAGTTCTATCTCCCCACAGGCACCCTCCTTCCCCCAATAATACTGACTAGCTTTGTGGAAAATGGAAGTAAATGATCTGTATAAATACTTAAACCCAGAAAAAATTATGTTCTTGCAATAAATATGTTGACAACAAGCATCACTATTGTTAACAAAGAGCAAAATGCAGACAAGAAGTTCTGACAATTCATCTGTAATCAGTCTCTTTAAGTTGTGAATTTTCCTGTATCTAGTTTGGATTATAAAAATGCTTTCTTTTTATTTTCCTATATTGAAAAATACAGACTATGGCTTTCTCTGTAAAGTATTTTACAATTTAAAGGACTAAAAATGTAGTATGTAAAATTAGCTATTTTAATTAAAAAATAAACAATGTGGGTTTTTGAGACTGTAAAAATTAAAACAGTTATCCTCATTTTACAAAGTAAAAATGGTTATTTAAAGCATAGAACTGCAGCATAGAAACTCATCTGGGCAGAGCTGGGGACAGAAGAGAAGAAACACAGCTCTTCAAGCATAATGTGAAACACCTTGTGCTAACAGTACTGAAGCACTTTAGGGAGTTCATGGAAAGCCTTGTTCCACTGTGCTTAGGAGACTTGTTTCACTGTGCATTTTCTTCTGGACTGACAATTCTTAGGAAAGAACACTAAAATGGAAAAAGCATAAAAGGCAGTCATTTTAGGGATTCTCTTATATTTGTCACTTCCACATATCATCTTGTTGAGATCTGTGACTTGGGTTTAGGAAATAATATTAATGCTCCCTGAGCTTAGGAAGTAATAATAATGCTCCTGTATGCAATTGACCTACTGCTCTTTGAGAGACTGAAATGAATCATCTTCTGAGGATCTTGGAGAGATGTGTAAATATTAGCCTTGAAGGAGATGGAAGCATTATGTGTGGGAGATGCTGTCCTTTCATAAAAGTTGTAAATCCATAGTGCAGATGATGAGGTACAAGTAAAGATAAAAATTTGCTTTTTAGTGTGTTGCTCCTGCTTTTTGAAAAATAGAATGAAGAATGGCATATAAAGAAATGAAGACGAAATAACTTAATTCCTTCCCCTAGAAGTCAGTAATACCTTGCTATTTAAGCCATGCTTAAGAGAATGAAGTGAATACTTTGTGACATGCAGAAGAAGCACTGTTTAAGCAGTTGTTTTTTATTAGGAAAACAGATTCCAAGATAATGACCTGTACCTGTTAGTCAGAGCTGGAAAACAGGAGTGCGACTCTGACAGATTCAAAAATAAAATCATTGTATTTTTCACTAGGATGAAACTGAGAAGTGTTCAGATTGACTAGAAGCAATACTTACTTATTAATTTAAAGCAGTAGAATAAACTGAGTAGTAGCATGGATTTATAAAACTTTTCTAAGCAAGCAATTGAAACAGGATACCTTATGTTCCATATGGATAACCTCATCATGCATTTGAGGCTTGTTTTTTCCTGTTGTGCTTTCTTTCTGTTTTGACAAGTAGTTCAACACATAATGTCAAGTTTAGTATTTGTGCTTTAGATTTTGTAAGGTAAAAAGTTTTCAGGTTTTTTTAGGTCTACTTCTGAGGAAGGTAGTGGAAACCCTTCATTTTATGTAGAATATATTTATTTCTAGTTAATTACCTAACATAGAATTATCTACAATCTTATTAGAAGCATAAATGCAACAGCAATGAAAACCAAAACAGGACTTAGCTAATAGCAGCAGTGGTAGCACAATCATAGAATATCCTGAGTTGGAAGACACCCACAAGCATCACTGAGTCCAGCTCCTGGACCAGCAGAGGATGACCTCAAGAGTCACACCGTGTGCCTGAGAGCATTGTCTCCAAATGCTCCTTCAACTCTGGCAGGCTTGGTGCTGTGACCACTTCCCTGGGGAGCCTGTTCCAGTGCCCAACCACACTCTGGGTGAAGAACCTTTTCCTGACACAACTGCAGGCCATTCCCTCAGGTCCTGTCACTGTCTACAAAGGGAAGAGATCAGTGTCCCCCTCCCCTTCCCCTCATGAGGAAGTTGTAGACTGCAGTGCTGTTTCCTCTCAGTCTCCCCTTCTCCAAGTTGAAGAGACTGAGTCATCTCAGGCAGTCCTTGGATGACTTCTCCTCTGGGCCATTAACCACCTTTGTAGCCCTCCTCCTCCCCCCTAGTAGCTCTACATTGTCCTTATACTGTGGCACCCAAAACTGCTCACAATATTCAAGGTGAGGCTGCCCCAGTACAGAGGAGAGCAGGACAGTCCCCTCCCTTGCCCAGCTGGTGATGCTGTGCCTGATGCCCCCCAGGACAGGGCTGGCCTTTGGCTGCCAGGGCACTGCTGGCTCATGTTCAGCTTTCCCCTGACCAGGACACACAGATCTCTGTTTGCAGGTCTGCTCTCCAGCCCCTCGTTCCCCAGTCTGGATACACATTCATGGCTGTCCTGTTCCTTCTGCAGGATCTGGCACTTCCCCTCGTTAAACTTCATATGGCTGGTGAGAGCCTGGACCTCTGACTTGTCAGGTTCTCTCTGCAGGGCCTCACTGCCTTCAAGCAGGACAGCAGCTCCTCCCAGTTTGAAGTTTTCAGCAAGTTTACTTAGTGTACCTTCTAGTCCTGCATTAAAATTGTTTATGAAGACGTTGAAGCAGAGTGGCTCTAAGGTGGAGCTCTGTGCAGCATACACTCCTATTTATGGTTTATACTAACTAGTACAGTCTGAAATATGCTTTTTCACTTAAGTTTTTCCTAAATACTGTTTTCTTACCTAAACTACTATTTTCAATGTATTTAGTGCTGAATACATTCTTGTTAAGAAGTTTCTGTAGTCTGGCAAGTATGGTAAAATACCAGCTTTGAACCTCAATCAGACAAACAAAGTACTTAAAAAAGCAGAAAATATTAGAACATCTAGAAGGAAAATTGATATAACAAATCAATATATCTGATGTGCCTTGTGATACTGATGCAGAAAGGAAGATCACACAGCTGTGGAATTTGCTTGAAAAGCTTACAACTTAGCTGATATACACAATAGCTGTTATTGTGAAGTGCAGATACTGGAGAAAACAAATGAAAACATTTCTATTGTGCAGACAAGGAATTGGGGAACAGAGGGAATTGCTGAAGCCAATTCTCAAAGCATTTGAAGTAATTGTTTTGTAATGAAACAATTTAATTTTAAGGTAGAAATTATCTCCAGCTTAGTCTGACTAGGTCGGAGTAAGCTTTTCCAAGTATGTGTTCAGGATATAAAGATTCCAGCTTAAAAATGTTTCAGAATTCTGAAAATCCTTCCACATTTGAATTTCCCTGTATGTTTGTCACATGCTTCTGAGAAACCCTTGTAATGATGATACCTTGACCTCACTGTACAATCCTTCATACTTCATGGAGCAGGCCAAGGGGAAATACTAGATTGTCTTCTTTATTTTTCTCTTCACTGAACACACATTAATAATAAAACCTTCTAAAATCATGATTTTTTTTGTTTAGCTTATGGCTATTCTTGACATGCCTCTGAAACTGCAACAGGTGTTAGGTGAATCAAGTACTCTGATGTTACCTGGAGGAAAACACTGCTTTATTCTCCGTCCTTTCAACTTAGCTGGAGAGATAACTGTTTTCATTAACTAGTTTCTAAAAAAATCTCCCATGAAATAGAATGAATCCCATATGGGGTGCTATGGATATTTCTGTGCAGCTGTAGGAAGCAGATTTACTAAAAGCAATAGGTTAGTACAGCCTATCAAGTCTGTGCATGGCCGGCTCCGGTTACCTTTCCTAAATCCTTCTACATTCATTACTTCTCTTCATGTGGGAGGCACATTCTCTTGGCTTTCTTTTCTGTAATATAAATGGAGAAAAACATGTACATTCAAAAAAGATGCAGCAGCCTATCAAAAAGAAAACACTCCAGTGCACACAACTCTTCCCTCAGGGCCAGGCTGAGAGGGAGAATGAATTGCACATGACAGCTGTTAGGGTTTGGTTTTGTCTAATGCAGACACTGGAATGGGTGGCATTGAAATCCCAAACAAAATGAAACCTATCACTGAGCTATCAGGAAGTTCTGTGGAAATGCACATTGCTGTGGCTGTATTATGCCTGTAGATAAAAGCATCTAAGACCTGCCATTTTCTTCTTTAATTGACACAAAATGCTGTATATGTATTTTTTTTTTTTTAATCTTGCTTATGTAACAGGTAGGAGAAAATCCAAAGGAAATATTTGTCTATATTCTTCACATCTAATCCTGCAGCACTTCACAACATGCAAGTTATTGAATTTAAACCATAAATATCTTCAATCTTTGGTAAAATTTGAATTCCACTTCATTTTCAATAATGAAATATTAAGAAATACAATTAAAGTTTCGCAGCACTTATGCAAATAGTTTTAAAGAATTTATCCCTCCTTAAAGTTTTGAGGGAGTCCACGGCTTCATTTGCATGTGTTCTTCCCCCTTTGCTTTTTTAAAGTCTTCAATGACTAAGGCATGAGATTGGTGAGAGGAAAGAGCAGAACTTGGTGTAGATGGAAGGCAGAACAAGACCTTAGGCCAGCTGTCATCCCAACTAAAAAGACATTACAAGAATTCCTGTGTGTTATTTTCATATTAATTAATTCAGGCCACCCACCAAGCAATGAGAGACTCCCTTCCATTAATCCCTGAAGATATTTACAAGTGCAGTCTTTTGTAGAAGAAATGAGAAACTTTCTTTTCTTCTCTTCTCCTCCCATCTCTTCCTTCCCTCCTGTCTTCCTCTCCCTGGAATATTTTGGCTAGGTTGCCAGCCTGAAGAAGGCAGGAACCTGCTGACTTCTGGCTTCTCTTGGACAAGTGATACAGCTTCCATTAAACACACTAGCTCCCACGGTCCAGCCAGAGAAACAGATGGAAAAAGTGTAAAATAAAGCTGTGTAAGCTCCAGTGAGGCAAAAAATATATACTTTTTAAAGTTTTGTTAGCTTTCTACAAAAATGGCACCCTAGGGAAAGTTCTGTCACTGAATTTTATAGGCCAGGTGTTCATCTGAACAAAAGCATAAAGAAAGAGATGGGCTTTTTCTAAAAAAAGAGCAGGGAGTTTGCTGCTTTCTCAATTATGTGAATGCTTTCACAAAAGAAGTCAACAGGGGTCCCAAAATGCAACTTTAAAACCAGCTTAAAGAGCTTTTTTAAAGTAAGTATTTAAATATTGTAAAGGTTTATTTCCAGTTTCCATTTCGCCTATATTTTTTCTGTTTTAGAATGATAGTTTTAGTTGCTTCTGAAGTGCTGAAAATTACTTATAAGAAGCCTTGTAAATGACAATGGGGCTTTTTTTCCTCCCTTCACTTCAGTATTCTGGACGTGTTTTAAAGAAAGATTTCCAAGTGAAAATGAGCACGTATGAAAATTCAGTTACTTACAATGATTTTAAGATTTTTTTCCTTATTTTATATTTTGACCTAGTTTTGACCAATGCTTAAATGTTTAGTTCTGACTGATTGATAACAAAAGGGTGCATCACTAATGCTCTTGAAGCAGTCTGTGTAAGTCAATTTTATTTGTTTGGTTTTTTTTTTTTTTGCTTTCAGTGTTCCTTCTGGTGTGAATAATAGGAGAAAGCTTATATGGAAAAGAATTATGATGGAGAGAACTATTAAGGGAAAACATAGGATGGGAACAGGCTCTATAATTTTGTCATTCTTCTTTATCCATAGTGAGAACTTTTATGAAAAATACTGGAAAATAATTTTTCTTGCCTTCCATAAACAGCAAATCTTTTATATTGTTGATTGTGTTTTGTTTCTGTTGCTTTAAAACTAGTTGACTATTAAGTCCTTCTGTTTTGAGTTGGAAAAATAAAATACTACATCTTTTTTTATCTGAAAACTCAAAAAACCTCTGAAGGCTCTTATCTGTCCTGAGAGCTTTTAGTCTCATGTTGTTCATGTAGAAATTTCTGAGGCCATATGGACACAGTAGGTTTCACAGAATCATTTTCAGTTTTCATCTATGTCTAACATATTGCTATGCACAACTGCAACTTGAAAGAGAAGATGGTTCATTTAAGGTTTTTAAAATATATAAAATATCAATAGATTTCTAATGGTAAGTTTTAGAAATATCTGGACTTAGATGAAATAATATAGGTAACAATTATGAGGTTTTTGACACAAATGTTGACTACCTGAATTAAAGAAAATCATATTACATCCCTTTTAAATACTTATTTTCTTCTCCCTCCACCTCCAAAACTTTGTATTTGCAAACCCTGGTGTATTTGCAAACTTGATGTGCAGATTCTATATAAACATTTTTAAATCCCTTTGCTTACACGTACAAAACGTGAGACAGTTATTCAACTGAAGGTCTTTAAGTAACCAGCCTGGAATGTAGGAGTAGATTTCTCCTTGCAAAGAGAAAGATATTTGAAAAAAGTCTCTTACATGCCATGTAAGTCTCTTACTCCAATGAAGACTGCCTGATGCTATGTGCTTCACAAGTTAGTCTGATATTTAATGAGGAAGTAAGTAAGTAAGTAAGTTGCACCCTGGAAATCTGGGCAATGGATCCTGGGAAGATGGTAGTCTTTTGATGTAGTGAACTGCTTTAAGCTCCTGCTATAAACACAAAGAATATCTGTCACAGCCACCATCAGTGGCTGTGTCAGCATTTGCAAATAATGAGACATAAGCAATGGTGAACATAGTAAATGAGGTTGGTATTAATAAAAAAAAACAAACACAAATGGGACTTAAAATTTCACATTATAATTTTGGGCAGGTGTTCAAATACAACCCAGAGTTACATGAGCCCTATACCTTGGGAAGAGTTGGCTCATTAAATTGCCTCCATCATGTCTATCTTCTGCAGCTAAAATACTACAATAATTCCACTTGACTACTTTCCTGCATAAATTTGTACTCAGAATTTGAGGATTTGAGTAACTGCAAGGGAAGACAAGGGAAGACTGAACTATGCCATCTAGACTTCTGTAAGGCTTTTGACATGTTCTCGCACATGAGACTTCTACATGTACTTCTACAATGACCACACTACTGTTCTGTAGTTGTCNCTGTAAGGCTTTTGACATGTTCTCACACAGCATCCTTATCCCTACATTGGAAAGAAATGGTTTTGAAGGGCAGACTATTCTGTAGTCATTGTAGAAGTAATTGAGAGCAGCCCTGCTGCTGGGCATGAGCTAAGTGGGTGGGTTTGCAGCCCAACCTCATCCTGGGCTACATCCAGANCTAAGTGGGTGGGTTTGCAGCCCAGACAGCCAGCCTCATCCTGTGGCATGGCCAGCAGGTGGAGGGAGATGATTCTGCCCCTCTCCTCTGCCCTCGTGAGACCCCACCTGGACCCCACTGTGTCCAGCTCTGGGTCTCCAGGCATAAGAAGGACATGGACCTGTCAAGGCGAGTCCAGAGGAGGACCATGGAAATTATCAGAGGCTGGAACAGCTCAGGGCTGGAGCATCTCTCCTACCAAGTCAGGCTAAGGAAGCTGGGATTGTTCAGCCTGGAGAGGAGAAGGCTGCAGGGAGACTTGTTGAGGCCTTCCAGTACCCAAAAGGGGCCTTATAAGGAAGCTGGAGAGGGACTTCTTACACAGGCAGATGATGCAATTACACAATTGTAGTTCCTTCTGGCAGGAACTATTCCTTCCAGATGTTTTGTATGAACTGCTTGTTCCTGGTTTGTTTTTTTGTATTATACAAAAATAATATTAATTAAATTCAGGACATACTTTTTTTTTTTTTCTCTTTAGTTTACTCCCTTACCTCAGTCACAAAGGCAAGACAATTAGATTTCTTACCAAGGGTTACATTCTACTGTTACTTCCCAAATATGCATGCAAAAATGTGTATTATAATATATTTGAATCCTATTTTTAATAACTGATCATTTTGTGGTTTAAGTTTGATATCTCAGAATGTATGTTCACAACAGCTGAAGCATTTGGTAAATGGGAAGTTCTGGTTCCATTATACATTGATAACAATACTTAGACTTCAGTAGGGTAAAATTAACATGAATCTCTTGAAAGGATTTTGTATAACATTTGAAGGTTTCCAACTGTCTAAGAGAGATCTGAAATTATATATTTGTCTATGTGGAGAAAAACCTGACAAATATTGTGGATTTATATATAGGTACTTATTTAAAATTTTGATAGTAAATAAGAAATTTCAAATTAGGAAATAAAAAAAATGTATTTTTTATGTCTCTTACTATTAAGAATTACTAGTATTTTTGTCTGAAACTATAGCTATCTCTTAAAATGCCTTCACTGTTGGAGTATTTCTAGTGGAGATACAAATTATATCACTGTATTTTGAATCACTAGATAGTGTCGCCATTACTGGAGTGACACACTCTATATAAAAAGTCAGATTTCCAAACTATTCCTGATATCCAGAGGCTACTCATGATTTACATTTAAAGAGCTGTGAAGGCAAAAAAAATTTTAAATAAAAAATAATAAAAAAACCAAACCAGCACTTTATCGTATGTCAAATTGGGTTTGGACACAGTCTGAAGCAATTAGGATTACTTCAGTTAATAAAAAGAACACTCATGAAGACTGATATGGTATAAGGGTATTAATTTGAAGTGGAGATTATAACTTTATTTTGACATATGCTGAATATTAGCCAGACATATCACAGAGAAAGAAATTCTGGGATGACAGCATGCAGTCTGACTGAGCATATGCCTGAAGCATTCTGCAGCAAATTCCAGATTTAAACATCTGTCCAAGAAAGAGGTAAGGTGGATTTATTATTAAGTCACTTGATGGGTATTTGCAGCTCTTTATTACTTTATTACTTATTAGTTCTGCTAATAAAGAGCTAAAGAGGAAATAAAGAAATGGTGAGGAGTAAGAAAAAGTTTGTTTTCAAGGGCTTATCACTTTATGTTTCATTCTATTTTTTCCAGGACAGCAGTAGCCATGCTGTACCTATAAAAGCTCATGCCAAACACAACTCTGCCCTTTTCAAATCTTTTTAAACTCCTGCCCAGAAAACCAGAGAAATCAGAGGTACACAGCCACCCAAATAGGCCATCAAGTGACTTACCAACTGAGGATTTTCCACAATGCAGACTACATGCAATGATGTTCAATAGGGGACCACTGAACAGCTTAAAAACACATGGAGAAGTCCTATGTCCAGCAGATGAGTGAACAGGGCTCTCCTCTAGGCAAAGAGCTGGTTCTGCATTGGATATACAGATTTAACAGAGTATGGGGGGCGTGTTCTGCTGGCTGTTAGGGCACTGATCCTTTGCTAGGATGAATTTAGCTGTACTGATTTAGACTGACTGAGAACTGGACCGTATTTATAAACATACATACACACACAAACACCAGCATGAGTTACAATTGCAATAGAGAAATAAATGAAGAATAGGTAAAAGAGATAAATGGCATGGTTAGGTATTTATAGCATGGGAAAGAGGAAGTTTTTGGCACTTAGTTTGTAGAATGTGTTGCCCAAAAATGCAGCCAACCAAAAAGAAAAGGAAAAAAATAGGGTCAGGGATTAGGGATGAAATCAATTGAAATTCATTTTACTAGAAGCTACTTAAGTGAAAATTCTTGTATACATACAGCTTTTCCTCAGTTAAAACTTTGTATTTTCTTAATCTTTCCTATTTCAAAAGGTTCAGCCATGTAGGTCTATTAAATGATTAATTCTTTCAGAAGTGCACTGTTGGAATGAACCTTTGAAAACACACTGTTAGGAATGCAATCGGTCTTCTTGAAAACTTCTGTAGGGAGACATTATTGAGCAGTAGTTTCTATGGATTAATTTATGAGAGGAAAAAAAACAACATGGGATTAATTATTTCATTACTACTGATCTGCTTTTTTCCTTTTCAGACTGTTTTTTTTTTTTTTTCCTTTTTTACCATAGAGAAGAAAGGGGTAAGAATACATAACAAAATACCTTATTGTTTATATTCCCATACTACATGAGGAAAGATTAAAATACTAAAGAGTAAGCAAAAAAACCCTGAAAGTCAGTTTGTTCTCTAGAAATTACTTCATTTAAGTTGACCCTCTTACAGACCTTTCATAAACACTTTTTGTCTTTCATCTGCTCAACCACTGCTGCATAACATCCTAATAACTTCAGTGAATTATTTCAGAGACGTATTTTTTCTGACACATGCTGCCTCAGGCTTCTCCTGAAAACATCATTCTTGAGATTTTGGCAATCACTTAGTGTCCATCATTCTTTGCCGTCCTTCCAGTCTTTCTCTTTGCATTTTGACTACTTCCCAGGCAGCTGTTCTCATTGTCTCCTCTTAAATTTGTCTCCATTTGGAAAAACGCATCAAGTTTGCAATAATCAGTCCACTTCCAGCTCACTGCCATCCTTTGTTTAGAACAGTCTCACAGTTTGCAAAATGCAAGAAATCATTTGTGACTCATTCATGTAGTATTTGTCAACTTTTCTTTTTAGAACACTTGTCTGATAGATCTTTTCCTCAAGGCAAATGTAAACCCCATGTGTTCAAGATTAGAGAAAAGCAATGTAATAACAAATTGGAAGAACAATTTGCAGATGGCATGTATTAATTAAAGAAGGCTATACTGGATATAAAAATCAATCCTTCACACACAAGTTCTTCAGAACTGAGCTGTTAAAAATGTTCCCCAGAAAGAGGCAAAGCTTGGCTGTTAACATCATAACTGACAGAGTACAGCCTATAGTATGGTTTTTTTAAATGTAGTCAGTGACGTGAGTGAAAAATTGGTAATATTTATTCTTTATAGAGGAGAATGAAAAGTCTCAAAAAGACAGAGAGTAACGTTATCACTGCAAGTATTCAGGAACCACATTTCTGTTCTTACAGCAGGAATCACAGCCTTGTGTACTTCAACAACAGCCTGTCAATGTATTTGTCAGTATGTAGGAGCAGTTACAACCTACACTCACTATTATCTGTATTCTCAGGAACAATGTGATATACAAGGGAGGAAAGACTGAATAGCTGGGTGGTTTTTTTATTTAGAGTAATCAACTGAAAGATCTAAACTACACCTCTGTGTTAATGGTTCATTTACTCTTAGGAATTCATTTGTGCAGCACTTCAAACAAACTGTACTCGAACATTAAAGACTGGTGGAACAGATCAGTTACTCTTTTAGTTAGTCTTTGCTGTCTTTGTCCAGGAAGAAAAAATAATTCACTTTGACAGGGTGAAAAGGTGGACTTGTATTTTTCTTTCACTCAGATGGAAAAACAAAGTCTCCAAAAAAACCCCATACTCTTGCCTGGCATAACACTTGGTTTTTTTCTTGTCAAATTGTTAAAGTGTTTTTCTTCCCTGTTTATTTATGTCTGCTTTTTCTCTTGCTCTGAATAGTGGATACTATGCAAGCCTTTCATACAAGCCCAACCTTTGTTCAAAGAGCAAATAAATAATCCAGACTTCTAGATGTTGGAGTGGAAATGGAAGGACAATGCATTTAAGAGACAGCTCTAACTATGCTGTGGTTCTTTGACATGTCCATGTTACGGAGATTAGAAATTGTACCTGAATAAAGAAGAAGTGCTGCTGAATTTAGCTTTCTCTCTCTAGTTTTCTAAATAGAGCTCTGACACAAGTACTAAAGATTTCCCATCTCATAAAATCAGGAGAGTTAGGTACCTTCAAATAATATTAGAAAAACCCTTCACTGTAAATGTGAGCTATGTACATCTAGTCAATACTTGCTTGGTTCTGAAGTGCACTCTGAAGTCTTTCATCTGACTTAGGACTCCAGGCAGACATTTCTTTTCATTTGATATAAAGAATCCACTTCTGCAGATAACTGTGAGCAACATTCCATTTTCTTAAATGCATTTTTTATATAAAATGTTCCACTGGCTAGAGAATTACACAAAAAGTAGAAACATTAGGTTGTTTTTAATAACTTTTAGGATTGTGCCAACCTAATCTTTAGCTCAAGTTGTGCTATTGAACAGCTTTGAAACATAAGATAAAGAAAGAAATGACATTCTTTTAAGCTGTACTTGTATTTCCATCTTCCATTAAAGAGTAATTTAATAAATTCTTCTTTCTAAAACAGAGAAATTTCACCTACTCCAATTTAACTAGTCTTTCCCTTCTTTGTTACCCCTTCCCTCATGCTATCCTTCACTCTAGCAGATTCATTTTTGCCCAATTTTCTATTGCTTTATCTAATCACAAAGTGAGTGAGTTAATATCACAAATGTCTGGTTGTACGGAAAGCTAATGGAAGCAATTGTCTGGTTTCACAAGATTTATTTATTTCCATGGGAATTGTTTTAACATCTATGGAGGAGAGGAAACTTTATGTCTGGACTCTTAGATTTTTTAGCCTTTCCAGAAATTCTAATTTTTTTCTTGAGAGAAATCAATCCTGAAACAAATGATTAAAATAATTAAAAATGAATGGAAGGAGTGAGGAAGAACTCATTGTGCAAAGTTGTATTGATGATTAGCCATTCATAATCTTAGGTTCAGTGTGATTAAAGCATTAAGGGTTACTTAAAAGGAAACTATCTCAGGTAACTTATAGAATTTATAGAATAGAATAAAAAATATTTCCTTTACAGTAACTTCGCTTCATTTTTACTTTTTTTCCTCCACACAAATAAAAAAGGACAGCCTTTCATAAAATGAATTCATTGTTATGATACTGGAAATATTTTATGAATTAAAAATTGACTATGGAGAAAGTAAAATTATTGCAGTATTTTACAACCAATTACAAAACTTAGAGATCATTTCAGGAGCAGCCCTTGTATAATCTGAGACACTAAATCACCATGATAGTTCTCCAAAGGCCCTGAAGATATACTTACCTTAAGCACTTCAGGATAATAGCAACTAAAATAAAATAAAATTAGCAAAACCTGATGTCAACAGTATACTATTTCCATTTTTCTGACTTATTTAGAGTCAGTACTTTTTACATAAGCAGGCTTTTTACTCAGTTGAAGATTTTGGCTGTTTGTATGCAGTACATACTCTCAAAAATCAGCAAGGTAATTTAGTTTTGGTTTGGTTAGTTAAACTTCAGCCTGGACAATGCTTGCAAGTATCTTGACCATATTCACCAGAAGTCAAAGTTATGTCTTAAGAAGCTATGTCTGAGAAAACTCTGTTTTTAACTACAGAATAATATGTGGGAAGGATGTGAAGTATATCCAGCAGGAAGTGCTGATGTTCTGGCTGAGAAGAATACAGTTTCTCCATCCTTGCTTCCACAAAAAGTTGTCTCAGCATCCTGGAAGTGTCTTAGAGAAGTAGTTATCCTCATGGAAAATTTTCTATTCTCTCTCACTCTAATAATCTGTTAATTTCTGTAACACTATCTTCAAATAAGAAGCAACAGGAGACTTCATTCCCCGGGAGGGAAGTAATTTCCTTCCTTCCCACACAATGCCTCTGAGGGTATTTCTGGCTAGGTACTCTCAGAATACTCTAGTTTATTAATTAAATACACCTACTAGAGTATAGTGGTTTGACCTTGGCTGGACACCAGAGACCCATCAGGCCTCTCTATCACTTCCCAACCCAGCAGCACAGAGGAGAGAAAATAAGATGATCAACAAACAGCAGGTTGAGACAAGGACCTTTATCAGGGAAAAAAAAAAACAAACCCAAAAACAAAAACAAAACAAACAAAAAAAAAAAACAACAAAAAAAACCTCACAANCAAACCAAACCTAGGAAAAAAAAAAAACAAACCCAAAAAAAAAAAAAAAACAAAAAAAAAAAAAAAACAACAAAAAACAACTCACAAAAAACCTCAAAACAACACCAAAACTTGTGCACGCATAAGCAAAAAACAAAAAAATTAATTTGTGCTTCCCATCATTAAACAATATTCAGTGACTTCCTGGGAAGCAGGGCTGTAGCTGTAGCAGGGCTGCACATGTAGCAGGTGCAGCAGAAGGCAAACATTATAAATAGCAAACATATTCCTCCAGCCTTTTCTGAACCGGAGGGAGGGGGGAAGGGAGGAAGGGAGGAAGGAAGGAAGGAAGGAAGGAAGGAAGGAAGGAAGGAAGGAAGGAAGGAAGGAAGGAAGGAAGGAATACTTTTCCAAAAGGTGCAGCACTGTGATGGCTGCTATGGGAGAATGAACTCCATCTCAGACAGCCCTAACTCATACAGTATATTCTTTATATGTCTTTTTGCATAGGCTTTATTGTTAATATTTTTTCTTGTTTGGTTTGGATTAGGTAGGGAAAGAAAATGCATAATTTTAAGTAATTTTTAAAAATAAAAATACTTTCCAAGTACTTTTTTACACACATATGAAAATGTGTGTGCGTATGCACAGAAAACATAAATAATAATAAACTACTTCATATGTGATCTTTCATTTTCTATTTTATTTGGGATCTTTGGAGTTATTAAATTAGGTAGAGGAAATTAAATTCCATTCTATACTGCATTTTTAATTTCTTGCTTTCTTTTTTTAGGAGAAACTAATCTATCCTGTTTTCCCAACTGACAGATATTCCATGAAGCTACAGAATAAATGGTTCTTCAAATTTTAAGGAAAACTGGACAAACTCTGAGCTCACACCATTAAAAATACCCTTAAATTAATTGAATAGTGTAATTTTTATGTGTCATCTACTTTTAAATGCCACAAAACTGCTTTCACACAAATTGAACTACCTGGTAATTAATATACAAATACTATTGAGGAAGTATAAAAGTAAAATAAATCAAATTCAATGTTTTTATTTTCCTTTCTCCAGCTTTAATCTGTGTTCATGGTTATTCAATTCAGTGGGGATGTATTTAGGCCTCAAACCTGCAAAACACCTAAAAACAATTAATATTTTAGTTAAAATTATATTTAGCACATGGGACTGCCGCCTAATAGTTGATTTACTTTTTTACAGTGTGTGATTTGTGATTCAACAGTTATAATCAATAATTCAAATAAAACTTTTCTTCAAATCAGTAGATTTCAGAAGTAAAAGTACTTCTAAGCTCTGGAGTAAGCACAATGTTTCATGTGGGAATTTGAGATATGTGTGCATAGAGCTGAAGATCAGAAAGGGCTTTGAGACAGAAAGTACCAAATATTAGAGAAAGTATTCATCAGGAACAGCTACACGTGGTGGCAAACTTGTGCTAACAAGGAAGGAAAAAGTTTTCACTTTTAAAAGATCATTATAATTATAGATTTATATAAAAGTTTTATAAATAGACATTGTTTGTGCTATTTTTTCCAGGACAGTTCCCTGTTCTGAATGCATGCTTTGCAAATGATCCGTGATGATCAGACCTCATGTAGTTTGGGAAGAAAATAAGTTTAAAAAAAACTCTTCAGAGGCAAGTGACTTGCTTTTTGTTAAATGCTCTTGTTTACTTTCTTTTTTTTTTTACATGCTACCTAAAAATATATTTCTATACTACCGTGTGTGTGTGTGTGTTTGTGTATCTATCTATAGATAGATAGAAAGATATGAGTGTGTGCTATATTAATTTCAAAAAATGGAAATATTTATGTGTGTATTGCAGATTTGTTATTCAAAAACCATGCAGTCTGGAAATGATCAGCACACATATCTCTGTGGGCAGATCTGTATCCAGAGCGGGTGTAATATTTTTGAAGAGTGAAAAGCTGACTCAGAGCAGTGTTGGTGGTGGGTGGGCCTCTTACATACTCAGCTTGATTTGAAAAGTGGAATCCTGCTCATGGAGATGTGCTATTCCAGGTAGTTGTCTGACATGTTCTCCTCTCTTTAGAGAACTAACAGAACTTAACTGATTTACACAAGGCTATATACTGGTAAATTAGTATCAACCTCAGAATATCAATTTTTATACCTTTCTTAGCTTTTAAGTATAAAGATAAATGGCTGCACACTTGTCAGACTTCATGTATTTAGTTTTATTTCAACTATTTTCTACTTTATTACTCTTCCAGTGGTTGAATTCACTCTCTGCTAACCTTCCATTTCCTTGTAACTAACTTTATCTTTCTTACACTTGATTTAGTACCAGTGTGAGATTCTTGATTTATACCTGGTATATTTATCTTTTCTAAGACACAACAAATCCAGGCTTCTGCTATATTTTACATAAACTTCTTTACAGCACTATATACTGCACAAATCTAAACTTTTCAGTGAAACTTTAATAATGCAAGCCATTATACAAGCCATTACAGATACTTTGTCTGAAGATAATTACTAGCTGCCTGTTAGCTTTTATTGTAATTTAATAGTGTAGCAACACAACACATACCTATCAAAGAGGATTTTATCTTATGCTCATTTTCAGTACTGACTTGCTTCTTGGAATATTGCAAGAAGTTCTCAAAACAATTGACCTGGGAAATATGCTCCTTCATAAGAATGTGATCATGATTAGTATAATTCAATTGCAGAATGATGTTAGTGGTGCCTGATACTAAAGTACTGATGCTTTCTGATATTTCAAGTAACATTTAAAGCAAACAGAAAAGGTTGGGTGAGACCTGACTTCCCAGAACTGTTGTCAGTTTGATGTGTTTCTTTGTAGAGAAAGCCTGACCTTATACACTTCTGTTTCTGTAAGACATCAACTGTGTCAATGTGAACATGGAAGTAAACTGATAGAGGTGTCTTTTTCTTAAAACTCAGATTGGAAGAGGAAGAACAGAGACATAGTTTCTCACCGTGTCTGTGAAGATCATGTCTGTGCACTGCTCACAGTCCACTGGAGGTCTAGGTGTAAGCATTTGAAAGAAAAAGCATCTATGGTTAGTTGGCAGCTGTGATAATTATGACTTGGGGCATAATTGCAAGATCCAGTAACAACAGAGAATGAATTAGGAACAGAGCAATCCAGAAAAGTCATTAACTATGAACATGATTTAGTGTTATGTTAACTTTAACCTTTTCTATTTGGAGTCCATGGGGAAGATGCCCCCTCCACGCCCCCATTATAATAACCCATTATAATACTCTTAAAACCAGAGAGTATACAAGTGATTCACAATGCAATCCAACTCACCATGCAATCCCATTCACAATACTCACCAACTGGTGACCAATGTCCAGGCACTTCCCAAGCAGTGGCTCCCATCTAGCTGTCCCCCTAGAGTACATTCTGGGCATGATCCCTATGGTATGGAATATCCCTTTGGCCAGTTTGTTTGTGTGACCTCTCAACTTCTCATCCCCTCAGCCTGTGTGCTGGTGGGATTGTGTGAGAAACTGGAAGTCCTTGACTTAGTGCAAACACTGCTTAGCAACAACAAAATCATCAGTGTTATCCAGGTGTGGTTGCATCTGTGCCATGAAGAAAGGTGGAATTTTACCCTGATATCTTAGATAAATACCCTGAATGTACTTGAGGTTGGGTGTGGTATCATTGCAATATTTATCACTTGGTAGTGATACAGAAGACTGAGCAAGAGTCACCCTCCTCTCTGTGGTGCAAAGATTTCTCCTGGCATATTTAGAACTCTAATACTTACACTCCCAGGTCCTTGCATCAGAAGGCATTCATTGAATGCTGGATTTCTCAGCTTGCAAAATGGTTCTGCTTGTTATCAAGTGACCTTAAGGTTTTCTTCACTAGTTTAAATTGAATAATATGAAGCCTGAATTCAAACGTGTCTATGGCAGCCATGAGGAGAGAAAATTGTAACTTCTCCAAGATTAAAAGTTCAAACTGTGATGGCTGTACCTTTTAACTCCATAACTGGCTTTTACCCTGATCTCTGTAATCCTGTTAGCTTCATCATGTTGAAGAGATCATGACATTTTCCAAAGCACCTGGGGGAAGCATTACCTTCCAGTTCATTGACTAAGCTTTTCTCTGGGACAGCAGTGTCACCCAGCTGTGTCTAGTCTTTTTATGCTTCACAGAGTGGCTAAGGTTGGAAGGGACCACTGGAGGTCAACTAGTCTGACTGCTTAAGTAGCTGAAATTAAGGTTATAGTGATCTTTACTACTTTTTAGTAGTACATTAATATTTTTAACTATTTCAAATAAACACCAAAAACAAACACCAAACCAGCTAGGATTAAAAGCAAGTGCATAGAGAAGATGAGGATTTACCTTGTCTTTTGAAATAAAATTTATATAGGAAAACTGGAGAAGAGCTTATAATAAAGAGGTGTTCTAATAAAATGCATTTTTTCCCTATGTGATTTGTAGCATACTCAAAATGAGTCTTGGTTACTAATCTTAAAAATACCAGATTCCTAACTAGGAATTAGGTTAAATTATACTTCTTTTAGGCACTTGCAGCATGTAATCTTGGAGTAACTAGACAATTTGTGTGTCTTTTTCACAAATACAAAGGAGATTGTTTTCCTTGGTGAGATTTTGTATAGGTACATTGTAATAAGTGGTATTCACACTACATTCAAAATAAGTAACCTTTCTGGAAATTGGTAATTTCTTGAATAAGAAGAATAAGAATTCACTGAGATTTTTTGAAACAGAAGGAAATAGAAAGAAATAAGATAAAGTGTGACAGAGAGACAAAGAGGAAAAAAAAATGCAAACCTATAAGCTACATCCCACTTAACCACATTGGTATGCCCACATGTGTTTGGAAAATGGAACTTAGGTAGGTAAATCGTTGAGTTTGGACAACCTGTAAAATATAGAAACAAGTGCTAGGTAACATAGCCTCTTCTAGATTTATGGGAAGCTTACATCAACTGACTTGTGTCATGCTTTAAAATTCAGGATGTGTTTCCAGGGTTAAGGTATGCATATGATTTTAAAATATAGCATGAAGCTAGGCTTAGGTGAGGCAAAATAGTTCAGCTTTGCAAAAGAAACTTAATCTGAAACAAAGACAAAACTGTTACGACCTGCATTATGTTAGAAAAGAGAGTTTTTCTATTTCCTTCTTTCTCTGTTTGAAAAATATTAAATTTAGGATGAATTATGAACATAGTGTCAAAAACATGAAGCCATCTCTACTCCCAAGAGAAAATAGTAGCAACTTTAAGTAAAAGCAACTGTTTTCTCATTATATTTATTCATAGAACAGTAAGTTTTGACAGGAGATAAGGACCTCTAGGCACTATTGCTATTCTAATTTATTTAATACAGTGAAGGAATTCATCTTAAATAGGGAGTGTTTTGACACAGAGCTGAATTGATGCCTCTGTGTTAATCTTTAACTGGGCTTCAATCATTACTTTTTGTTGCAATTTATGTTATTAACTTCACTTAAGCTGATTACCCATTAACTATTTCAATGGTGTGCTAAGCACTTAAAAAAATAATATTTGAATGCACTTTGTGGTCAGCAGGATCAGGGCAGTGATCATGCTCACATGTGGTTGAGGCCACACTTTGATTTTGGGCACTGCTTGGCAAAAAAGTCATTGAAGTGCTGGAACAAGTCTAGACAAGAGTAAAAGAGCTGGTGGAGGATCTGGAGCACAAGTCTGATCAAGAGTGGCTGAGGGAGCTGCGGATGTTTAGCCTGGAGAAAAGGATGCTCAGGGCAGATCTTACTGTTCCCTAAAACTGCCTGAAAGGAGACTGGTGTCTTCTCCTCAGTAACAAGGAGTGGGACAAGAGGAAACGGCCTCAGGTTGTACTAGGGGAGGTTTAGACTGGATATTAGGGAAAATTTCTTCACCAGAAGTGTTGTCAAGCATTGGACCATGCTGCCTAGGGAAGTGGTTGAGCCACCACCCCGAAGGTACATCAAATAACTGTAGATGTGGCCCTTTGGTGCATGGTTTAGTGGTAGACATGGCAGTTTATGTTAATGTTTGGACTTAGTGATCTTAAAGGTATTTCCCAATCTAAATTTTTCTATCCTATGATGACACATATTTCTCACTGTTTTACATTAGCTGGAATTCTTTGGATACCTGCGTAATGACTAAATCATAGGTAAGGAAGGAAGTAACATAGAAGGGTATTATAAATTCATTGATTTATCATGGGCTAGGCACAGTTTTTGGAATAGTTTTCAGATTCTATGTCTTGTACGGAATATCACCTGGTTTGTGATGTTATTAAAATTTCACAAGACTGTCTCTACAGAATGAGAAAGTAAAAAAGGAAATGTCCTTCGTTGAGAGGAGGACCTAGTTGCCAATCACAGACTGTGGAGTTTTTGAGTAGTATAACAGATTATTTTGAATTAATTGTATACGTTTATTCTAATCAGTAATATTTGAGCACTGTCAAACTAAGAATATGCTGTGTTTGGAATTAGGAAAATTCAATGCACAAGTATTTACCTACCTAAGTTCTTGTTGAGCAAAGAAACATAATAATCATAACTTTTTACTGTCCCAGTTACCTGCCAGATAATAAAAGTAAGACTATTGATATGTGTATGTCTTGTATTTATGACTTTGACTTCCCAGTGTAAAACTCTATAACATATTTTTGCTCTTAAATAAAAAATGTTGCATCGAAAGCTAATATTATTTATAATCAGTGAGTGCATTTAAAATGACAGATGGATTGCCACACTCTAATAGCCTGTCATCTGTTTTTGAAATTCTGTTTCTTTGAGAACAATAAAAAAAACTTATCTCCATGTAACATATGTATATTTTCTTCATTATTCCCCCCACCCTGCCCAATCTCTAAAAATAGGTGAGGTATCAGTATATATTCTAGAAATTTCCTAGCATAAAAACAGAAATAAATTGGAAATGTTGGGCCTTGCTAAAAGGTAAATCTTTTGAGTCAGAAACTGCTGGACAGAAGGAAGAAGTCACAAAATGGGACTAAGAGAAAAATATGAAAGGGGTATTTGTCTGGGATCATTAGTTGAGTGAAATAGCCAAGGGGTGTAGTGGATGACCCCAAAGACTCAGGTAATAGAAATGGGATGAAATTCAATAGCACAGCATGAAAGGTCATGCACCAGGGGCTAATAACAAGCATTTTGCAATAAGGTAGGAGCTGATCAGCTGAGGTGCAGTAGTCAATCACAGGATGGCTATAGGTCTCTAATGCAATGCAATCCAAGGATGTGTTAGCTAATATCTTTCTAGAAGAGAAAAAGAAATCCACAAACCAGTATAGAAACCTTATTGTAATATTAGGAATTGTTTTGATCATCTTGTTTTCAAAATACACACATTTATTCGTTAATAGGTGCAGAAAGGTATTACTGAAATACCTCATCTTTTAACCCTTAAAAAAAATTCTGAGAGGAGGTATGATTTATTCCATATATTCACTTTAGGAAGGAGGTTATATGGAAGGTATAATATATGCAAGAAAGTAAATATCAGTACTAGCCATTAAGTCAATTTTGCTGGGATATGAACAAATGCATATTAACTGTCTCTGGGTCAGATTGTGTGGCAATTTAAAGGCCAAAAGCTATCAGAGCTGTGATGCTCTGGTTTGGCCTGCTAAAATAAGCAAAAGAAGTCACCAAAACAAATCAACTAGATAAAGTGAATCGTCATGAATTTTAGGGTTTTTTTGGGGATCCAGCTACCTGTAAGATCCAGTGCTGTAATGGAAGTAAAACTTTTTAGCTAGGTCTGTGATCTTCTGTGATCTTCTGTGATCTCTATGATCTTCACTGACNTAAAACTTTTTAGCTAGGTCTGTGGTAGGGGGTTGTTGGGGTTTTTTGTTCCTAATTTCTGTGTGGAAAATTACATTAACCAAGGATTTGGCCCCAACCTCTCTATGATCTTCACTGATCAAGAATATGGACAATCAATGTTTTCATATTCATACACAGACAGTATGTGTCTAAGATGGATTAGAAAACTTCACAGAAGAAAGGAGAAGCTGAAAGATATATTTAAAGAGGTAAGTTTCAGAGAACAGTTTTGGCATATATAACAGTTTTGGACAAATTGAGGATTAATTTTTTCAGATGCTCTGGTGAGTGAAGAAAAAATAGGGAGAAAAAAGGCTGTTTTGGAGCTAAAAATACTGGTCAAGATAAATAAATGAGTTAGGTTTGAAGAATAGTTTTTCAGAGAAGCATAGATGTTCCAAACAGATGCAGGAGTTTATTTCTGACTTGGTAACTAAGTAATTATCAATGACAAGATGATTATTTCCATGAATCCACTTAAAGAGGAGTACTTACTTGCTACTTATTTGTATGTAATACAGAGAGTAGCAGGCTCATTAACTTTGACTTTGGTCAGCAGAGCAAAAGGATATGATGGAGGAAATTAGCTTTCCCGGTGGTGAAAGGCTCTGACACCTGCCATGGCTCTTTTCCTGACTTGCAATTGCCTCTGCAATTTGCTACTCTAGCTGAATGCTCCCCCAAACTCTGGGCACATGGTAATTCACATGTGAGTACTTAATTAATTGGCTCATTTAATCAGTATGTGAGCAGAAAAGACCTTATGCTAGCAGTATTTCTCCCCAGGAGAGCTTGCCCATTTGAGAGGCATGGTCTCCATGTCCCCTGATAGCAATTAACAACTACTGAATTGCTCCACTGAATAATCATGAAATTCGTCTGTCTCGGATCATTTTGTGTAGTCTAATAGTGCTTAAATTTAGTATCTTGCCAAACTGGGGCCCATTAGAATCAACAGTGATTTCATGTGCTTTTCTGAACTAATTTAAATGAATGCCTTATCAAGAGATGAAATACTTATGCTTGATGTTTACATATTGATAGTTTTTTGAATATTTTTACATCTATTTGGGAAAAACGAAATTGAAAAAATTTAAATTAAGAGCCTTTGAATTAAAAGCCTTCTCTAAATAATCAAAATAAATAACCGTAAATACCAGCATAAATTTGTGCTTCAGTTTAATAACTAAAAATTAAAACTAAATATCGTATTTGTGTACATAATTTTCATAGTAACACTTGATATAATTCCTACCAAATGTGATTTTTTAAAAAAAAATTCTCTTCAGGAAAATATGGTGAACAAAGAAACATTAGTCTTGTATGTTTTTGCTTAATATTTTGTTCAGAAAATAACACTTTGCCAAGGTGTTGTTAGAAAAAGACACACTCATCATTTGGCACCTTTGAGTGAAACTTCTGACCAGTAAGGGTCATTCTTAAAAGAAGGATCTCAACATCCAAAAAAAAATCATAATGGTAGTTGTGAATGAAAGCAGCATTTCTTTAAATGCACTGCTTTTTGAGTCAGTAAAGAGCCCTGACCTCTAAAGCTTCAGATTCTTCCTGTAAAAGAGGTATTTTCTCCACTAACTCTTGACATCCAGAAAAGCAGTCTTTGAAGGCAGAGATCATTTGAGCCTGCATGCTTCTTCTAAAAACAATTAAATCCAGCTCCAAGCTGTTTGAGGTTTTCTTTTCTGGGTTTCAATGCTATGAATAACTCATCCAAGATGAACTGGGACTACCAGTCTGTTTGGAAAGGTCATCAGCCCCTGTCAGAAACTGGAGAGAACACTCTCAGGGGTCTCCCAGATTGTGTGTCCAGGGCTGGATATGTTCTTTTCTTAAATACTCCAATAAAATGGATATTTCAGTTTAATAAGGAAAGTTAATCATATGTCAAGCAAAATGACATAGGCAGCACTGTAGTATCATTGCAGTAATGTGAAAGTGTCATTGACTTTCATCTTTCAATTGGCAGACTAGATTTCCCTCTCTCTACTCATCTTAAAGTATTTTGAATTCACTGAACATATGTGGTTACATCCAATTGACATCAATGTAAATCAAGCATATTAAGAAGTACTTTAAAGCAACACTGACTTTAAAACAGCAAAACAGAAGAAAAGGTTCCCATTTTTGATACTAAAGGACAGTTCTAACTACAAAGTTTCTATATTCTTAATTTCTATATAGCCACTCATATTTTGAAGAAAAAAGATTATTGAACAGAGAAAGTATTGAACTAAAATAAAGCAATAAAAGAGTGTTAAAAAGAAGCCTTCTTTTTCAAATGGCTTCGACCACATTAAAAATTTTTAGATCTAATGTAATTTTTCCTTTTACTTCAATCAATTTTTATTTATTTCTTTATTGTCCCATTTGGTACGCTTTCGCATTATTCCCTAGGTAATTTTTTTTTTTTTTTGTGCAACTTTAGTATAACTTCAAGTTCTGTCTTCCAGGTTGTGTGTATCAGTCCTTCTCAAAGATTTTAAAATTACCTCCTCTTTTTTCTTTTCAAATATTGTACATAGAAGCATAGAATGGTTTGATTTGGAAGGGACTTTAAAGATCATCTAGTGTCATCCTGTTTTGTCCTCCTCCCTCACCCCACCATGGACAGGGACATCTTTCACTAGACCAATGTGGATATTCTCAGTTCAGTCGAAGAAAGAACAGAGATAATTCCTCCCAGGCTGAGCCTGGGAATCTTAAGAGGACAAGAATTAAAGCAATTATTATCTCTCTTCCTGTACACCTCCCAAGCCTGTCAGGGTCCATCTGGATAGTAATGCTTCCTTCCAGAATACAGACTTCACCAGAAGTTCTGCAAACTTCTGAGGGTGCATTCTCTCTCCTATTGTCTATGGCACTGACAGATGTTAAAGACTGCCAGACCCAATACCAAACCCAGAGGTTCACTGGTCTATACTTGGCCATCAAGCCAGTCACCACAGTTCTTTGATGCAATGATCCAAGTAATTCCTTTCCCATCAAGCAGTCCATCTGTTAGATCCACACCTCTCCAGTTTAGAGACAAGGCTGTTGTATGGGACAGTGTCAAATGCTTTGCACAAGTCCAAGTAGATGACATCAGTTGCTGTTCCATTATGCACCAATGCTGTAACCCCATTACAGAAGGCCACTGAAGTTTTCAGGCATGATTTGCTCTTAGTGAAGCCTTGTTGGCTATCACAAATCACCTGCTTATTTTCCACGTGCCCTAGCATAGTTTCCAGGAAAATCTGCTCCATGATCTTTTCAGGTACTGAGATAAGACTGGCTGACCTGTAGTTCCCCGAGTCTTTCCTTTTTTACCTTTTCAAAAATGGTTTTTAAAATTATGTGTCCTCCTTTCCAGTCACTGGGAACTTCACTGGACTGCCATGACTTCTCAAATACGATGGACAGTGGCTTATCCACTTCTTTCACCAGCTCTGTCAGGACCTGCGGATGTGTCTCATCAGGTCTCATATAGTTGCTCACCTTCAGGTTCCTTAAATTGTCTCAAACCTTTACTGCTCCTACAGTGAGAGCCTCTTAATTCTCCCAGTCCCTGTATTTACCTTCTACAACTCAGGCACTGTGGCTGAAACATTTGCTGGTGGAGACTGAGACAAAAAAAACACTGATTATTTCAGCTTTCTCTGTGTCCTCTGTTACTAGGTCTCACATTTCCTTCCAGAGAGCACCCAGATTTTTTCTGATCTTCCTTGTATCACTGATGTACCTATAGAAGCTTTTGTTGTTTCCCTTGATGTCCCTGGCCAGATTCAATTCTGTCAGGGCCTTAGCTTTCCTAACATGATCCCTGGCTGCTTGAACAATTTCTGTTTCCCTTCCAGGCTACCTTTCCTTTTTTTTTTACATCCACTGTAAGCTTCTTTTATTATTACATTTAGTATGAACTCTTACAGAAATTGTGCTGTAAATGGTTTCTTTTTACAATTTTCATGGGACAGTAAAAAACGCCTTTATAAAGCTTATGTTTTGTTTTCCCTCTGTTCTTCAAAAAAATCAGCTCCACAATACTTTAATCTAAAAAGTATTCTGAGGATTAGTTCTCTTAAGAAACTTAATACCCAAACCCAAATCCTTGTCAGATGACACAAATTTGAGCACATCTGCACATATGCCTGCCCTACTCATACCACAGGCTTCCACTTTATGTACCTATTTAAGAAAAAGTCACAGGAAAAAGTGACAGAATAAGTCTTCTGCAGTATATATATGACTCTGAATTCAATTCTATGAAAAGTCAACTAATCACTGGAAGATTAAAAAAAAGGGGGAAAATATCTAGCATGTTAATTGACTGATATTTTTAACTTTAAAAAAATATTCAACAATGTTAGTTACATTTGAGCAACTGCAAATGCCCTTCAGAACAATGAAGTCAGTATTAGACAAAGAGAAGACATTTCCAGAAATACTTGATTCAAATTAAGGTAGATTTAAGTTTTTCAATATCTAACCATATCTCAGTCTAGATAAAACTTACACTAATATGTCCTTTATAGACTGGAATCCAGCATCAACAGACAGGTGTGCACATATCCTTCCTCCAGTCAAGGAATAAGGTAAGATGCTCACATCCAATTTTCTTGTTTATATACTGCAAAGATGTAGCAGTATAAATAGGAGAGAGAAGTCATCAGCTCTCTGTATCACATTAAAATTGCAACATCAATGAAAAATAGAGATTTAAAAATAATTAATCAAATTGTTTAAAAGAAGAATGATATTAAATGGTTGCTAGGATACCTTTAAAATTGGACGTAGAAATTCCTGCTATATTCAATGTTCAGTGACAATTTCAACATTTAGATAGCAGTCACACAAACAGTAAGACCTAGTGCAGCAGAATGGGAAGCTGTATATAGTTGGGTTTGTCATGTTTTTATGGAATTATTTCTGCCTATTATATTGATAATTCAAATTTGTGCTAGTTAAACTGCTGAAAACTAAAATGCTTTTAAAAAATCTACTTTTTTTTCCAAGAAAGATGAAAGAGATTTTTTTGCCATTTTTAAGAAAGTCTGAAACTGCTGAACTAAAGATTAGTTAATTTTTCTGTAAAATAAAGCAGGGATAACTTCAGCAGAAATGAAAGTAATTGAATCTTTGTACTATCTCATGTTTATGCAGTCAGAATACAGTAAGAACCTGTATAATTTTTACAAATTCACAGATAGTGAAAAGTAGTTGTGCTCCCATCTCTTTGAATAGAAATTAGAACATGTATTATAATAAATAATGGCAAACAGAAATCTACCCTTAGCTATGGGTTGTGCAAGGTTATTTTAGCATATAGTGCCCCCGAGAGTTCTAGACTGTTGCCAAAAAATTCTTCATGTTCAAATTAATTAATGGGTACCAAGTTTAACAGAAGATAACAGCCAGATTTGAGGAGGGAACTATGCCATTAGCCTCATTTAATTTGAGGTCAGAATTACAACAAAATGAAGAAACTTTAGATTAAGAAAATGTTTTTTATTTTTTAAAAATATTTGGTATGGCTGCACTAATAGAGTCTTAAAGACACTTTGAAGATTTTAATATCCTATTTTCATTTTCAGCCATTTATTTTAAACTGATTTGTCTGTCTTTGAAAGTGATTAATGCATGGAGCCTAGACACACTGACTAAATAAAAAAAAAAAATCCCCCTTAGGAACACTTCACTGAAAACATTGTCCTAGTTACTAAAATAATAATTATAGTCAAAGTTTCTGGAGATAAAATTATATCAAAATATGCCTCTGAGCTTAAAAATTATTTAGTCAAGCTAAAATTTAGCTTGACCCAAAATTTATTGAACCAAGCTATGAGTTTACAGAGCTCTTTGAAGAAAAAATAGCTTGATGATAAATCTGAGAATGGAAATAGGAATACACTCCATATAGGAAAGGCCTTTTACATTATTTTTTTTAAACATTTTTTTACATACATAGTCTGTCTACAGTGAGATTTTATTCTGATCTGAAGCACACTTTTGAGATAAGAAGAAATGATAATATTTCCCAGAGCAGTATTCTTTTTAATTAAATTTGCATTTCACCTATCTGTGATAGATAAGTAGGCCCTTGACAGGAGATTAAAGTTAAATGATGCCCCTTACCCAACATTTAGTTATTTTTGTACGTGAATTTATCAGTTTCTTGGGCAATAACTTTAGATTTAAAAAAATTACAAACGTACATACCTGTGTGTACATGTGTACACACATTTGATAAACAGCAGAAGTTCCGTTTGCACTAAATTGTCCATGTTTGAATCCTAAGTTTATTTCTAACTGCCTGAGGGCATTTTGCTCCTCTTGCATTTTAAATACTGAATATCTGTTTAGTCTGGACTTTTAACATGATTATTGTCATCCAAGCTCCTACTTCTTTATATTAGGTTATATGTTTTTAGTTCCTTCACCCCAAATTTCACTGATTTATTATAAAAGTATTGCATTAAAATAATACTAATTATGACATGAAAATCAGTTTTAGCACAATATGGTTTAACTTTTCCTAGTTGTCCACATGTTTTAGAGTGAAATTATAGCATGTTAGCAAAATTTTCTTAGCTGATACACTCTTGGTAGGAATCATAACTGAAACTGCATTTCTGAAATCTATACTGAAATTTCCACTGAAATTTGTTATCATTTCCCAAACAGAATTTTAGAAGTTGTGGCTAGAACCATAATGCCTACCTAATGGCTCATGAAAATTAAAAAAATTTAGAGAGCTTAATTAATTCAGTGCTTAACAGCGACAATTCCAGAAGTGTGCTGTGCCATATGGCTGAGAAAAAAAGAAATTAAATGACAGCTGTTAATCCATTGGGTTAAGAACATGACAGGAAAGACAGTTTTGTCTTCAGCGTGTATCTTTGTCTCAGGCTTATGTCTGTAATATTGTTAACTTAGTAGATACAGCATATGTATCATTGTAGATGAATTATCAGTGAAGTACAGAAATTGTGCAGAGGTAGAAGTTGTGCAGATGGGGATACTAAAGGAAGAAACCAAGGACATCAGGCAAATCCAGAGAGCAAAGCGAAGCTGATGTGTGCATTTTGTTACGTGGCATGTTAATAATTTGCTAATGGTTGATACAATGATCTGAATCTTTCTTGCAGCTCCCCCATTCCCTTCTTACAACAGTTCTCTTCAGCTCTTACAATCCAGTGTTGGAGATCCCACATGGATTCATTTCATTCACTAAAAAGGGGTCTCACAGCAGCTTTGTGCTGCAAATATAAAGAAGAAATATAGAGCTTTGCTCAGTTCAGCTACATATTTCTTTTCCTTCCCCAATAAAAATTTTCCCCATTCTTTGTGCAATTACAATATTGGCAGAAATCTTGCCTCCCCATACCTGTATGAAAAAAAAAAAGCTCATTTTTTCATTTCTCAGTCTATTGCCTTTATTCTACTGAGCAGTCCCATTAGCTTTACGATGAAGATAAAATGCAAGAGCTGCATGATGAACTGCAGTTTCTATCTGCCTTTATCCTACCTTCCTGTAGTACAAGTATGCTCCTAATACACGCATTTTTTAAAGTCATGTGCCATTCTCACGCATGTACTGTATGTTTGACTAATATAAAATACTTGCCAGACAGAGGAAGACTCTTCTGACAGTTTAATTATGGTCTCACCTCATTCTTTTCACTGCATCACACTTCAATGGTTTATTTCCAAATTTGGGTGTGGGCGAAGGGGGAAGAAAAAAAAAATAAAACATAAAAATTCAAAGGAGACAATTTTCCACCTTTTTATTCTCTTCCAAAAAAGGATCAAAACAAATTTAATTCTGTAATTTCTGCAGTTCACATCAGATAATGAATTCAGGAGTTGTGAGAATGATCAAATTTTCCTATATAAAAATAACTATATTGTCTGGTCCATGGCATGTTTCAACATCAATTTTGCTTTCAGTCTCACCGAAATAATTTTGTGTTCTGCCTGCCCCTGCAGCTCCTTATTCAACACTAAGTTTGACTAAAACAAATGAGAGAGAGTAGTTTGAAGATTCCACCATGGGGAATTCTTGGCTCCATAGACATTTGCTCTGAAGGATTTACTCCTGTAACAGGCCTGTTTCCGCATTACTTTGATGGTGAATAGTAAGCAAAGAAGCAAAAATCTTTTTTTTTAGGACTAACAGGTCAATACTGCATGCACATATTGGAAAATACATTTGGAAAAACAGAATTACTGCCTGTGCAGACAACATTACTATCAGTGTTGTCTCCTACTAGTTAGTGAATGAAAAATAGTCTTGAGACCTTACAGAAAGTTCAGTAAATGTTTTCCATTAGTTTTTTATGTCTTTAATATAAAAAGAATTTTGGTTCCACTCTTAGGAAACACATGGTTCATAATCCAGGGGAACCTTACTTTTTGTAGAGCTGTAATTATTTTTCTGGTGTTTAGATATGGTATCAGACTTCATCAGCGCTACTCTTATCAGTACTACTCATTCTCTTTGAAAGCATCCTTATATCATGACTCCTCTCCATCAGGAGAAAGAGCAGGTGAAATAATTGTCCTTTTTCTATTTTCTTGTTCTATTTACTTAATGTGATAGAAGTTTTGATGCTTTGACATAAATATCCTCAGGGCTACAAAGGCTTTCATTTCTCCAGACTCTCTATTCTTTCAGGAATTTTAAATTAAACTCCAGATTTTCTTCATTTGTTTTGTTGCTTGGAGAATCAAAGCACATGGATCTGACATCATAAATAACACTACATCACCCTAAGATGAGCTCAGTTGTTTAGAGCATGCTGCTCATAATGCCACTGTGTGGGTTCAATCCCTGTATGGGCCATTTACTTAAGAGCTGGACTCAGTGATCCTTGTGGGTCCCTTCCAACTCAGAATATTCTGTGAATCTGTGAAATTAGGACCCACCTGGGCTACTAAACATGGGAGTTTGGAATTCCATTATATGAGAAAAAGCTGTAACCTAACTCCCGAAATACAATCCTGGAATCAACTTGGGATAACATATGAATGGCAAAAGTTTCCATTAGTTAGTGCAGCATCCATAGATTGGCATAGAGACAACAAATCATGACTGAACAAATTTGTTTCTGGATAATTATGTGCCCTTTGCCCTAAAGATATTTTCAATAAGAAAACTGGATGGGTTTGATGTCTTGTGGATGTGTTTGGGAGAAATGCACTAGACATTTTATCTAGACTACCTGAATTTGGCTTCAGACTTTATTCCAGTGTGAAACAGTTCTAAGTATGGGTATTGAAAGACTTGCTGAGAGTGACCAATCTGATTTTTCTTTATGCCTCAACATATGCAACACATGAGGTGAAAAATGCCTGCGGGGGCTGTGCCCGCGCTGGGAGCCCCGTGCCCGGGGAGGCTTCGCCCGGCAGCCGAGCGGGGCAGATCCCCTGTGCCCGGGGTGAGTGCCCAGGAAATCGGGCTGTGGCAGGAGCTTTAGCGCACAAACCCAGGGAATGCACCGCCACAAGCCGGGGCCATTGTGTGTGGGCTCCTTGGAGGGAGCGGGGGTTCGCCCGGAGGCTCAGCTCGGTCCTCTCCTTCCCCCTCGCCTTTTTCTCCCTGCGGTCCTGCTTCTTCCCTGGCTGCCGGCCCTGCCCTGCCCTGCCCTGTTCGCCGCTTCCCCGAGGCAGCTCGGCCCCACGGCCCCGCTGCTTCCCCACGGAGCCGCCGCCCGGCCCTGAGGGCCGCAGCTGCTCCAGGAGCGCGCCCTGGCCAGGGCAGCCCGTTCCCGGCCGACAGGAGGGACACGCGGCCGGCTGCCGCTCGGAAATGGCGCCTCCCGCCCGCGCGGCTCGCGGCCCTCACGCTCCGCCTGCCGAGCTGCCGCCGACAGCGCGCCCGGAGCACAGCGGGGGCCTGGCGGTCTGTTTATCGCTCTGTCTCTCTTTTCTCCTCTTTGCCCTCTTTTCTGTCCGCCCTTGGTAGGAACGCTTATCTTCCTTTTCAATAAACAGTTCTCAGATATAATATTGCCGCGTTTGCGCTTTATTTTCATCCGAGAAATCTATCGAAAGAATCCTCCCCGACTCCCCTTTTACAGAGGGACAGGACACCTGGTCAGGAATATTTGTTGTAAACATACTTGTTTTCTCATGTATGGCTGGCAGATTGTTAATTTGAAACAAAAGTCTGTATTTCTGGTACAGATAAATCATTCTAGAATGTTGACAACGTTTTGAAAAGTAGTAGTATTAAATTTCTCTTAAATCAAATTTGAAGCCTCATCAGCTTTGGTTAATATTTTTGATCGCACAAAAGTTTGACTATTTATAAAGTTCTTGGTACTTTATAAAGCGCTGAGCACTACCTTCCTGGTAACACACGTGCCATGGAAGTGAATGAAGTTCAGCTGTTTCTAAAGTGGCCGAGTCCCTGCGAATTCCTCGATGGCACCGATGTTACAGATCAGAAAGTTGTCATGCTACTGGACACGGTAACAAGGCTATAATAGCTCTTTCCAAGGCCTTACATTTGTGCATTCGTACTGCCCTTTCCATTTGGAGCTACCAATGATCATTTTGTATTTCGTAATTTTTAGTAGCGTGTGTTTAACATGGTATATTTATCTCTGACCTTTTCAGCTGAATTCTTACAGAGAATTTTTTTTTTTTTTTAATGAAGCTGGAACTTCTATTGGTCTGCTGCATTTTCTTAGGTTGTTTATTATGTATTATGTAAAACATGATCTTTCAGACTGTTGTAAATACACCCACGGTCTGTGAACTTCATTGTAGAACACTTGGCAATTTTCAAGCAATAGGTAAACTATTTTTGTCTTATTTTGTGATACTAAAGCCAATTTAATGTTTGAATATTTTTTCATTAGCTGAAATGATGCTGCTTTTTCACTGCCTATTCACATGGGAGACACCAACCAAGCTGGAAATAGTCAGCTACAAATGCAACAGCTTGTGAAGTTGCACAAGGGATTTATTTTTACTTATGAGAAGATTCTGTGCTATAGTTTGTCATGCCACTGGTACCATGGCATCTGCTATTTTCATGGCTTTTCCACCTTTTAGTTTTCAGTAAAAGACATCTAGGGAAGTTTTAGATCACATTAAAGATCATATATTCACTCAATATATCCAAGGACATAGTGGGAGCATATATAGTGTTCATTTTATTATTCAGAGTTAACTTTTATTGTCTGCATACTGTGATTCTTCAAGTTGGTTGCTTGAAGTGTTGTTTAAAGGGTTTTCTACAGAATAAAGCTATTTCAATACAACCCCTTTTAGAGTTGAGCCATTACTTTTTTT
>VZRH01002296.1:2601150-2618020 GCA_013397555.1 Urocynchramus pylzowi | reverse complement strand
TTTTTTTTTTTTTTTGTTCACAGATAGTCTCTTTATGGCTTGAGTGACCTCTGGGTGTCAATTTATTTTCTATTAACTATTTCAGTGGTGCTGAACAGCATATTTTCTATGGTATCCGGAGGAATATTCTTATAAAAAAGCTGTTCATTTCCAAACAGTGTAGACATTTGTTGCCTTACAGTATTTTTGTCAAGATACTTGTTCAAGAGTATTTTCAGTAGCATCAATAAAGCTCGTAAGACTGGTTTTAAGCACCAGTGAAGGTCATAAAACTCATGAGTTAATAAGCTTATTTAGTGATTATTATTGGTCATTTCACAGTCTGAGTACTGTATTTTGGTGAGTAACTACTGAATCAGCTAATAGTTGCCAACTAACATTTGACAACTGTTTTGACATCTCTGGCAGTAACTGAATAGTTGTGCATGAAATGTCATGAATAAAATTAGTATTAACCTGTATACCAATTTCCGAGATCTTCCTTGTCTTGTTTCTTTTGGTTCAATATACTGAATAATAGGGGAAAATCCTATTACTTCAGGCAAGCAAGTAAAACTTAAAGAAAGCAGAAAACCATTAAACAGCTTTCAGACAAGCAAGTAGACTTAGAAGGTTCTGAGAACAAAATACTGTAGTGTTGCCCACATTTACACGCCTTCCCTTTTATGCTACATGTGGATATTTAAATGGGTATGAAAGCAGTAATCCTAGTTCTCTGATTTACTCTTGGTGTAGGTAGTGTGTCCTGTATTTGTGTTGTAAGGAGTCACCTGCTTGAAGAAACTGGAGCTGACAAAGGCATTCCTCATTTGCCATCTGAATGGACTCTGGTATAAGAAACCAGGGAGATTTACATAGAACTGTGTGTATCCTCAACTCCTCAACCCCCAGTGCAGATATGCTGTATGCCTCCTGAGTGCCTGTGTTTTCAGTGAGACATGTGAAAGTGTTAGGTGGAGAAGGCTTAGTCGTGGTATTCCTGGCTGGAAGGGACCCCTGGTACTCTCACATCTTCTCACATCTGGGCAGAAGAGGAAGATGGAAATACTCTTTACAAGATGGTAAAATAATTAGTTTATATTCCAATTGTTCAGCACTTCTCTGTTCTTTTGTTTTTGTTTTTAAATATGGTTTTAATTGAATGCTTAAGGTTGCATTCCAGTAGTGACCAAGCATTTTTATTTTACAGAATACTCTCTGGGATGAAGAAGATTTGCTATACTGGTTTTTTTTTTTTTTTTTTTTTTTTTTTTAAAGAAGGAAGAGAAACCAGTGATATATTAACTTGATTTTTCTGAGGAATATTTCTTCATGTCAACATTCTTACAGTCACAAAAATACATGCATGTACAGCATGAATACTATTGTGTGAACAGTAGTATTCAATAATGAAATGCTCACAAACCACTATTATATCACCTGGATTCAAAGTATTATAAGATGAGGGTGGCTTTTTAGTAAGGCTTGTGCAGTAGGACAACAGGTAGTGGCTTGTCACACAAAGAATTAAGTATCCTGATATTGCAACAGTGTCTGGAAAGTTCATGACTCAATAGGATAATTTTTTTTTCTATTTCTGTTGGCCCTGCTCTGACAAATAAGACCACAGTTTTACCATCCCAAGATCGTGCCTGAGATGACTGCTGTGACTGTTCCCTGATTTTCAAAGGTGTATTTAATTTAACATTTCCTGATTTCTTCAGTGGCACTGAAAATGAAGTGTGGAGAGAACATCAGAAATAGTTATCTATAATTGCACAGCAATTACATGAGGTGACATATCTTACAGCATGCCACATATGTGAAATTTCTTATATGTGAAATTTCATTCTGTAACATGATTTTCTTTTCTTTTCTTTTTTTTTAGTGGATTCAGTATGAACTGTGATACTATTAATGTGTTCTCTTAAAGTTATTAAAAGGACAAAGCAGTAATCTTACTCTACATCTCCAATTTACTTTGATAATGTAATTTTACATTAGAGGGATTGCAGAGTTGCATAATGTCTCACTAGCTCATAGGCTATGATTCTTGTCACCTTTCTTAAAGAGAGAGTCAATTCTTAACAGTTTTTTTCCAGGCTTCTAATTAAAATGTAAAGTAATTTCTATTACTAGAAGAATATAGATTGGGACTCATAATTGGAAAATAGCAGCTGAGGGAAGGTGTCTGGAGACAATGCTACAAAAAGAATGCTCTATGCTGCTGTTATTTTTGATGTGTGAGACAAAGATATTTTTTCCCATTCCTAAATAGTTTCATTTTTTTTCCACACAAGGATGAGGTTGTTGATTCAATCCTGCAAGAAAACTTCAGATATGACATTCTATGAGTGCATTTTGAGAGAATCAAATTAAAAAGGCATTAGGTGCTGTTAAAGTGAATGTGAAATTGCCAGGACTCTTGTGATGATTTATTATTTTCTTTGAAATAGATTGGAGGCTATGTCGATAGACTTACACTTGTGGTGTGACGGTGTGACTGTTCATAGCAAGAGTGTGCATTTGTCTTTTAAATTATACAACAGATTACTGTTCCTATTTTCACAGTGAAATTACAGATTTTTTTTATGAGAATCCTAGGAGTTGGGGGTGACTGGAGAAATGCAGCTCACTATTTCTAATAATACTCATTACCTTTAGTCATGATTACTCACTGTGCTAATCTTTGAGGAAGTAATAAAATAAATAATCTTTCTCTGTCCTTTAAAATATGTGAAGCTGCTGTTAGTTATTAAACTGCAGTTAAAGAGACGTTAGAATATTTTGACAGTGGAGCAGCAAGGGGGAAACAAATTAGAAAATAATCACGAGTCTGAATGAGCTCCAAAAGATGTGCCTGTCATGAATGGCAGGTGATACTTAAAAAATTTGCATGGTTTGTCTGTGTTTTGAAAAAAGTACCTACACAGAGAACAGAAAATTGGAGAAAGGTCTTTGCAAGAAATCCTCTGAACATAGATTTTAAGGAAAATGGGGCACAACTTACCAGTCGTGTTTATCTTTACTCTGACCTTTTTTTTCCCCTCAAGTTTGAAAAGGATTTAAAACTTCTCAAAACAAGGGAATTGAGCAAGCCTGTTTTCTGTCCTGCTGACCTCTGTTCTTCTAAAGTCTCTGTTATACTACCAATGTGATAATATCCAAGCATGGCGATACAGTGAAAGTTACTAGATGTATTTTTGCTACACATTTGACAACCTAATTTTTCTGGATTAATCATTCCTGTTCACATGGCAGGAATCTCCACCCACTCAAAAGGTGGCCTGAGCTAATTTAACATAGGCGATGTGACAGAAATATTCATGGGTCTGGGGCAGAGGAGGTCAAAGGGACAGGGAAAGCCAAATCAGCAGCTGCTGCAATGAAAGTAGAGGTATCAGGTGCCCACATGGTGACCAGTCTTTTGGTACCTGTAACAAGTGCCCACACGACAGCAGGACACCGACAGGGTGAGAGCATGAAGGAGCAGTTCTGCATGACTGCAGTAAATAAACAGTTTTACTATACTTTCCTGTAGTAACAAATGTAACAATATAATTATATATAATAATAAGATAACTTACATAAAAGAAAATATTCCTGGCCAGTGTATTGTGGGTTTTTTTTGTTTGTTTTTCCTAACTGATTTGTGCGTACACGCATCACCAAATACTTAAATAGTTTGGAGGAATGCTGTGCTGAGTATTCACAGTTTGCTGTGTTTGGAGCTTTTCTGTCTTTCTCTCCCCTCTGTTCCATTCTTTGTTATGCCTGTGCATATAGAAGCCTTATGATATGCTGAGGCAGAAAATTCTCTGCCTCATCCCCTCCTAATCCCTCATTACTGGATCTGAAATAAATCACACTTTGTTTAATCACCAGATGGAGACAGCCTGTGCATCAGCTCTCCTGTGCAGTTCAGAATTTGTTCTTTATGAAAAGTCAAATCAGATACTACCTGATAGGTAATTATTTTTTTTTTTATATTAAACCTAGGATAAAAAAAAAGTGATTTTGTAAATCACTTGCACTATATTTTCAGTTGTCAGAAAAGAGTATGGATTCTTTCCCCTTTGTCTGAAGCTTTTTTTGTTTGCACTTTTCTTCCTAAGCAGATTATATTTAAAGGAAACTTTACATTTTTTTCTAGTTAAAAAATCATCTTTCGGATTATGGAGAGCAAAAAAGCCATGAAAAAGTATCCATCTGTCTATCAAAAATAACATTTATTCCAATTATGTTTTTCTTATCCTGTCCAGAACTCTCAGTCTCTGATGAGCAGACATGAAAATTCCATCAAAATTTGAAATGAACTTTTGAACTTGCAGTGCTGAAAATTAATAAAACAGCTCTGTCCTCTCTGGCTGATACAAAAAATGATATAATGCCAGTAAGAAAAGATTGTTTTGCAGAGTGATTTTGAGTTAGAAGAATTACACTGCACCACTAAACACACTGTAGTTAGGGTGATCCTATTAAGAAGTGGAAGTATGAATGGAGACATTTGTTAAACGAATATACACACAGGAAGATGAAATAGTGCAGTATTGCTTTCACTGGGTAGGCTTATTTTGTTTCTAATCATGCTGCTTCATTCCTAGGGTAGATTCATTTTTTTTTTTCAAATATAATAATTCAATTCTGTTCCCCTCTAATAATTTAATATTGTTTCTGTGTAAAATTTTATATGTATAGCATTTTATAAAGTGTATAATCTTGTGAGTAATTATTTGCTTAGTCTGCGAAGTTTTAGGCGAAAGTAACTAAAAGCTTTTTTTTTTTTTTTTTCTGTAAGGGTATGTGACCTACACATTATTTTTCCGTGGAGCTTGCTCCACTGGAAAGTTTTGTTGATGAATTTTATTTGTCATTTGTCCACGCCTATTCCAGATTAAGAGAAGATAAAAAGCAAGCATCTTTCCCAGCCTTCTAAAATGTACCCAAATGTCAAACTTTCATTTTGATTTTTAGGAAATCAGTGTAATAAAGACTTTTGTGAGGTCTTATAGAACAAGAAAATGATCACTAAAATTAATAAGTATTAAGGTCTTATATCTTTGTCTCCAACTGACTGCAGGCATTCTCACACATCTCTTCCCTTTTAGTTTAGATATTTGTTTGGTTTTTTTTAGAAAAAGCTACATTTCAGTATTCATTAAAATCTTGCTTAGAGGAGGGGTCAGTCAGAAAGTGGCATGTTACAGAAACTCAATATGTAATTTTGAACTCTCAGATCAATATTAGAAAATCAAGTGTCATTTTCAAATATCTCCCATAAATATTCATTTATAACAAATTGGTGGACCATGGATTTTGTTATTCTGGAAACTTGTTCTAGTTATACATATCCTACATGCTATGATAGCTGCCATAGATAGAGAACAGGGAAATACAATGTGTATGGAAATATTTTTATTTGTCTTATGCTGCCGAATTGATGAAAATTCCTTATTGGTACAGTAAGTCTCAGGGAAAAAAAAAAGTATATCCTGTTCTGGAAGCTGTTGCTGAAGCACACTGTTAACTTCAGTATCTTTACATATTAACTTTTTCAAGATTTGTACTTCATTAAGTGTCAAGTGGGGCATTCAGGTGGATTTGAATTTTAACATTTTCTTTCTTGATATTTTAGTTCTATTAAGGAAAATAAAAGGCTTTTCATTTAAGCTAATGCTCCTTTATTATGCTGAAGTGTCAGTCTTTTACTGTTAATTCAACTGCCTTTTTATGTAAATTGCAAAAAGGATTATTTGTTAGGCTACCTCTTATTCAAACCAGAGTTTGGTATAAATGAGAATTGATCCCAGACTTTAAAAGAATGAATGCAAAATCTGCTTATTAAACTACATATCAGTGATTTAAAAGATGCTCAGTATTTTATTACAAATTTCAGACCAAGTTATTTGTGTCACAGTGATGCACTTTCTTGACAAATTTTATTCCTTGACATGCTTTTAAAATGAATTAAATCTTTCTAGGGTGGTAAAATCAATTTTTACCTCTATGATAATGAATTCAAATAACTATGCTACTCTGTACCTTGATAACCTTGTAGAGAAAGTACAATGTGTCAACTGCATGCTGTGTTTCTCTGAGAGTATTAAAAGGCCATGAAGACAACGGTTAATTATTAAAGTATAAAAGTTTAATTCAGGTATAGAGCTGTGCAAGTAAATAATTCACAGTGTGTACTCTGATTGAAAATAACTTGTGTTATCTATAATCCTATCCCATGTCTACTGTATCATGAGTCATTTGATGCAGTACTGCTATTCTGTGTAAAATACTGAGACATAATACTCAGGTAAAACACTTGAGTTTTGTTATCCCTCCTTTAGGGAACAGAATTAATATCATATGGCAAACTTCTACTTGCATTGTTGAGAAATTCTCGTAACCTTTAAAGTAAAGGAAAAAAAAAAAACCTGCACCTTAGGAAGCAATATAAAATAATTAGAGAGTCGCATGTCACAGTTGCTTTGGAAGGACAAAAAGAGAGGCTAAATTCAACAGATGGAATTACAAATTTTGGTTACAAATTCTAGTTCACAAATGTGTCACATGTTTTTAAAAATTATGTGGGGTAAGATAAGCATTTCACTATAAATAATGCTAATCCAGAAAATCTACATGATTGACTCTAACTGTAGTTAATAGAAGATGCACATCAGAAGCTGTGACAGGGTATTTTTCCCACCAATTCTTGTGTCCTTCATGAACAGAGACTTCCTGCCCCCTTCTTATTCAGGTTCTGCTTCTATGAAAAGTAGAAGAAATCTGATAGGGCGATTAGAAAAAAAAAGGAAAAAAATGTGTAATATTGGAGTTTACTTATTTCAGTATTCAACTGAAGGTGAGTGTTTAACTGAAGTCCTGAGTTTCTGACATTATTTTTAACAGCAATGTAATGTAAAATCCATAAGTGATATTTAATCAGGATGAAAGTCCTCCAAATAATTCAGGTTTTGTTTATAGTTTAGGGGAAAGAAGTGATGCCGTTTCCAAGATCTCTTCCCATGAGGAAGTTTTAAATTCTTTTCTTTTGTGTGTGTGTGTGTGAAGAGGCACTGCAGGTCTGCTGACTCGCCTCCTAATGTGCTCTTTGGGTGACTGGCATTTGTGTCTTTAATCCTCAATGTATCATTCAACAAGCCTGTACTTAGAACTTCACAGATGGGGTGAGCTGTTAGAGGCTGAACTTGTACTACTTCATAATACATGAATCAATAAGATCTTTAACAAAATATGTCCCCTTGGAAAGCACACTGAATAATACAACAGGGAAAATTCAGGTCATTCTGTCTGGTACTTATTTGCCAGCAATACACAACCAACTGGAATCAGACACTCTAAAAAATCATTCTCCACCAAAACAACTTGAAAGTTTTCAGAAGGTTGTATTTGTCAACACCATCGATTTCTGTGCCTGAATATACTTTAAATGGGAATTAAATATTATAATTTACAGATATGAAATTCGGGAAAACAAAAGGACAAAAAAAGTCAAAAGACAAGAATTGGAGGGCAATATTTCCTTTTTATGTACATGTCCTAAATTTTTACAGGATCACAGGAAGGGACCCACATGGAATCCAACTCTTAAGTGAATAGCCCATGCGAGGAAAACACAAACCTTGGTGTTTTCAGCACCATGCTCCAACAAGGTAATCTCAGGGACTGTAGTGGCCTTTCTGGTAATATGTGCCTGTTATGACTTTCTTGGCAGCAATATTACAGTATTACTGTGTAGCTCATCCACTGTTTTTCAGCATAAGGACAGAGCAAGCTTTTTTTATTAGAAGGGAACAAACATATTCCATCAATCAAGTGCATATTCCTTTCAGGGATTTTGTATAAAGTGAAATCATACCCAAGCCAAAATCTATGTTGCAATTCATCACATTTGTTTAGATTCTGATGACTAATAACTTAGTGCCATAGTTACTTTCTGTACAGTAACAACCTTAATGGAATTCTAGAATGATTCATTTGTAATGGGAAAGAAAAATATATTCAGAGCATCAGATGGTATAGGTCAACATTGCAAAATACTCTGTCTAAAAGATGTATTGATTTGCAAGGTTATTATTACAGTTCATCTGAATTGTTTTACTGCTGGAGACCATGAACTTTCCTGTGTGGTGAAAATTATAGATGTTGTCCACTGTTTTCATCTTTAAAATATCCAGCAGCCAAATCTATTCCAGCATAGTTTATAAAGGGCTAGGTTCAGACAAAGAGAATAGCATCATCAGGATTGCTGTTCCTCTTAAGGCTTCCAGGAAATGTTTTGTAGTACATATACATATTTGATAAATTTTATTACCTTTCCTTCCCGATTAACGATGTAGTTTTGTTTAGGTGTCTGTATTTTTGAGAGGATCAGTGTTTTAATTTCCACATTCTTAAGTCACCAGATGTTTCCAAAATGTTCTAGGTCCCTTTTTAAAGATAATGGAAGAGTGACTTAAAAATAAATTCCCCATAAATTTGTCCAAATGGGGTCCTCAGCTACATTTGAAAAATAAAATTTCACATATAAATTGTCTGGTGACCTTGAGAATTAGACAGCTCATCCCTGAGCAGTTGCAGTGCCTTTTCATTCATGTATTAATACCCTGGTAAAAGATTATGGAAGTTCATTCTTTATATTTCTGCTTAACAAAAAGAGTTGAACTTCATTGTTCTGTACTTGTTTGTTAATTTATAAGAGGTTGTCAATCCTGCAAATTCTCACTTGGATTTCTCTACCCAGCAGGAAATGAAAAGGTAGTGCAATCAATATTCTAAGCTCACTTTTCTTTTCTTCTTTTCCTTGAAGTAAGTATGCTTCAGTCTTCTTTCCTATAATGAGCAGTAACTGTGCCACAGCTCCTTAATGGTGCCACTCACATTTTAAGAGTGAGGAGCCAGTGCAGGAGAGAGGAGGATAACTGAAGTGTACTTGAGGCATCCCAGTCAGCAGCCCTATGAGCTACCTGCACAGGCACGGGCACAGCATGTGTGCCAATTTATTGGCTGCTATCTGACTTTAAATCTGCTACCTGCTAATGTCCCTGTCTTATAACTGAGGAGCTCTGAAAAATCATTCCCAGCCTGCTATTTTCACAGCCATGGAACACGATGGACAAAATCTAGTACAAATATAGGCCCTGGTACCACTTTTAGATGCCAGGTTGACCTGACTATCAGGCAGATCTCCATGAGGGTGTATGGATCTCATATTTGTTTTTGAAAGCTACCAGCATAGTTTATAGATCAGATAATCTGAGTATTCACAGTGCATCTTTATTCTGGTTTTGCAGTATCTGAATCTCATGTGAATTTGTAATTTTTGCATGTCTGCATAAAAGGGAGCATTGAAGGTGAATGTACTTTGGAGTGAGTCAGTAGGACAGTGGTATTTTCCATTTCTTTCTTAATATTGTCTAACATTCATTAATTTCATCTTTTGTGATTCTAGTTGCCTCTTTTTTGATGCATGAAAAAGAGATATTGGATGATTTATTATTGGCTTCTCCAGCAGTCCTTCTGTTATTCTTAAAATTGTTGTTCCCCTATACATTGGCTTTATATGGCCAGACTTTAATGGTGGGGGCTACAGGGATGGCTTCTGTGAGAAGCTGCCAGAAGCTTCTTCCATGTCCAGCAGAGCCAATGCCAGATATCTCCAAGATGGATGTGCTGCTGGCCAGGGCTGAGCCCATCAGAAATGGTCATAGCACCTCTGAGATAGCTTATTTAAGATGGAAAGTTACTGCACAGATGTAATTGCAGCCAGAGAAGACTGGAGCAAGAATATGTGAGAGGAACAACTCTGCAAACACCCAGGTCAGTGGAGAAGGAGGGGCAGGAGGTGCTCCAGGCACTGGAGCTGAGATTCCCCTGCAGCTGTGAGGTGAGGCAGCTGTGCCCCTGCAGCCCATGGAGGAACACAGGGATGCTGAGATCCATCTGCAGGCCAAGGAGGAGACCCACACTGGAGCAGGTGGATGCCTGAGAGGAGGCTGTGACTCCATGGCAGACCTGTGCTGGAGCAGGGTCCTGGCGGGGACCTACAGACCCATGGGGAGAGGAGCCCTTGCTGGAGCAGGCTTGCTGGTAGGACTTGTCACCCCTTGGGGACCCACGCTGGAGCAGCCTGTCCTTGAAGGACTGCACCCTGTGGAAGGGTGACCCGGAGGTTGTGAGGGACTGCTGCCTGTGGAATGCACTCAAGTTGGAGAAGTTCATGGAGAGCTGTCACTTGTGGCAGGAACCCCATGTTGGAGCAGGGCAAAGACTCCTTTCCCTGAGCAGCAGGAGAAAAACTGTGTGATGAACTGACCATAACCCTCATTCCCTGTTTTCCTGCACTGCTGGAGTAGGAGGTAGAGCTGGAAAGGAGGGAGTGGTTGGGGGAAAGTATTTTTAGGGTCTTATTTTACTTCACATTATCCTGCTCTGTTTATGTTAGTAATGAAATTCAGTTAACATCTCCAAATAAAGTCTGTTTCACCAGTGATGCTATTCAGTAAGTAATCTCTTCCAGCCCTTAACTCATGAACTTCAGTTATATTTTCATTCCATTGTCCAGCTGTGGAGGGGAGTGTTAGAGCAGCTTTTGTGGGTGCCTGGCATCCAGCCAGGGTCGACCCACTACATCCTACTTTTCACATGTGAAATGACAAGAATGAATACTAATTTTTCCTCATGGTTTAAAATTTATTTCAATATAAATTCTCTGGTACATTTTATGTAAATGGGGCATTCAACCATGTTGTTATTTCTGTTCCGTTCACAGTTCCATTTTCCATGTTTTTACTGCAGTGTAATTTTTCTAATGTGTACTCCTTTTCCTTTCACAAAGCATCTGAGGTGCTTATATAAGCAATATCATATACCAATATCTTAATTTAAATCAGGAATCTGTGTAACACTCTGGTTTTCTTTTTACACATGTATGCTTACAACAGAAGCAATAAATCTTTAATCTCTTTATGTATATTTTACATGATTATTTATAACATTGTGGTCATGTAGTACTGCATTATTTCCTTTGTGAACTTCCAGTGTTCATGGTGGGGGTGTCTCCTGTTCAGGGCAAGAAGTTGTATGAGATGATCCTTGTGGGACCTACAAACTTGGGGTTTTTCTGATTGTTTGATTTTATGATTATTTGTTGTCCAGTGGCTGGATTTTCTGCCAGTTTTATATTTCCAGAAGAATAAGTCAAGAGGTGTCATCATAGTTGTAGATCATAGTAGAAATGTTTCTAGAGCTATATATTATGTTTGCAGATCACTATCAAGTTTCTTCTCTGATACAGAGGAAAAATCTTTTTTTCTCACTGTTTTATACCCACAGTTTCTCATTAGATGATAGAACTTGGATTTATTAGTCAAAATGCAGGTTTTATTCCATTTTGGTGTTAGTTTTCTATTTTTTTTTTTTTCTTTTAGTGACGGAAAGAACCCAAACCTAACTAGTTGCATTTTTACTTGCCTTTAAGCTTAGGGAAAAACTAGTCCTTTATTACACCCTTCTTCCTTTGCAAGTTTCATGTTAAAAAAAAAAAATATATATATATATATTCTAACTTTACCTTCCGATGACTGAATTGCCAAGTTTCAGACTAGAAAGAGGTATTGTATTTGATATTTTTATTTTCAGTTAGTTTCTGTAGGTTGCAAGGTAAGGCAGCTGAAGAATACCACTGACACAAAACATTTACAGCCCTAACAGGGTCACCTGGGTTCCTAATGTGACAGTATGGTGAGTAATTGAGGTCAAGTTCTGTGAAACTGTGACTAGAACTTTATGTTTTCCAACAGGCTGTTATAACTTCCAACAGTGAGTGTATACATGACACTCCATTTCAATGGGATGCTGTTTGTTGGTAACATAAATTAAAGCATATTTGACATCCAAATTGGAAGCAGAGAGTGGTAATGAAGACAAATAAACTATTGATAAATTGTGAATTGAATAATTGCTAACCTTTCTGGCCATCTTACTCATGATTAATCAGTTAGCTCTAAATTTCTGACTTTTTTAAGCCTGGGGAAATCAAGCTGGATATTCAGTATAGTGAAAAAATTTAATGATTTTGTCAGTTCTCTCTCTGATTTAAGTTAACAATTGTGTGAGCAGAGATGGCCTGTTTCAGCAAAGTGACTGAGAAAGTTCAGATAATTTGAAAAATTTATTAATATGTTTTCTTTGTTGTTTCTCAATTATGTTTGAGGTGTTAGATACCCTAACACTAAATTAGCCATAAAAATAAATCAATAAACAGAGAAAATGACAAGAACCTGTTCTGTGCTTGAAACTAAAAGGGATGTGCACAGACACACACAGGATGGTGACACGGGCTGCCACAGACAAAGAGTTGCCTTCAGCATCACCTGCTTGCAGGAGTGACATGAACACCTGCACTAACAGACAACTCCCCCCCTCTGGTAGAGGCTGAATCTCAGTACTGACAGCACACACTCAACACACTCTTGATTTACACAGATGTGCACATCAGTGGATCCCTGGAGTGCTGACGTGGCCCCTTCTGTCCAGCCCACCCCCAAGCAGATCACATCTGCACCTCTGGCCTGTCTGCAGCTGCTGATCCCACATCCATTCACACTGGTCCTGGCAGCACCTGGTGCCTGCAGCACTCACATACACACACACACATGCACAGAGAGAGGAGGGGATTGCACAGACATAGTCAAGAAGAGATTTTACATGAAGACAGAAGAGACTGTGGTGAGGAGGTGCAGGGCTCAGTGAGACAAGCACACTGACCATCAGTTTTGCGAGCGACTAACTTCTTTCACACCCGTGTGTCTATTCCAGCTTCCTCCCTGCTACCCTTCCAGTGCACATTCCATCATCTCTTTGCACAGCTTCAAGATTCCTGGCAAGATCCTGGACCCTCAGGCTTTCATGCTTATCTGCAGCAAGCTCCTCGTTTTCCTGCAGTTCCTTGGTAGCACATCAATTAGTGTGCTTGACCACATTTGTTTCGTATCGTTGTCTCATTTATGTTTGTCTGTCAGGTTTGTGTCACCATATATTTTGTTTATGGCTTTTCTCTTTTCCTTAGTATCTCATTTGGCAATGTCCTAGATGAGGTAGTAGAGAAATAATAATGATTTCTCTGTACCTTCATCAATTAGTTTGACTTGACCAGGTTTGGTTCTCCTTATCACCTGCCTTATCATTTGTCAGTGGGGTTGGTGTCTCTGTGTTTACGGCTTCCCTTTTTTCTTATCATAACTTATTCTCTTTTATTGTAAACCACAGACTATTGCTCTTCCTTTTAAAGTTGACCAGCAAAATACTGAAAGTTTATACTTTTTTTTTCCTGCCTATTTCAAGCACTCTGTGTAATTGGGTGTCATTCCTGAAATGGTTTGCTTCGGTTGATCGAGTAATTCCCATCTGCTGATCAGTCATTGTATACAGAAAGATGCTCTTCCAAATCAATTGATGAATCTGGACTGAAGGTTTCAATTTATTTGCATCTCTCATTTTCTCAAAACCTTGATGCTGTTTCCTTCCTGTAATGTAGTTTTCTGCAGAATTGCAAAAGGTTTCATGTGGTTAGATGTAGCCCTAACTCCAGGTCAATCTTAACACCTTTTTGCATGGATGCATTCTGCCTAAAAAAAACCTTAAAAAGGGTAGTGGTTTGTTAAAGAGGAGAGGGAGATTGAAGGAAAGCAAGCATATTTCATCTTCTGTGCACAAAAAAAAAAAAAAAAAATAGTGCCAGGAAATTTCCACAAGAACATACAGTCTCATATAATGTTTTTCTATCTTTGATAGGAGTCTCAGTCTAAAAGTAACTATGTAGCCTAATTGCAAACATAAATATGTACACATGCTCAAGGAGGATTGCAAGAATACATTTGTTTTTACAAGAGTGCAAAATTTATAGAGTGTAGACTAGCTTTAGAACATTATTATCCTTCTAACAATGAGGTCATACCGATAGAACATTATTAATGTATAAAACTGAGAAATATGTCAAGAGAGTTATTGGAAAATGTTTACTGACATGTAATATTTCACTCATCTGTTTCAGCAGCATGCCTTTCTTGTTTTTTATGCTTGATTTAACTGATCAATACTGAATTATAACAACATGAACATTCATTATATCTTTGTCATCTGTTGATGGTGACTAAATCTTGCCCTGCTTCTACCAAAATTTGCCTTTCATTTTTCTTGAACACCAATCATGAAATGGAAATTTGCCATGAAAGCCATGTCTTCAATCACAATTACTGACCACTGTTTGGATATCACCTAGCAGCTTTAAATGCTCAGCTTAAGTTTTCAGACCAGAGAAATCTTAGAAAGGTTTCAAATATTGAATGCCTGAAGGAGTAATAATTTTCCTGCAGGTATTTTTGTGAGAGGAGGTAGCAGCACTAACTGAAACACATGTGTGCAAAAGTATCAAAATCTTTCGCTTTTGGTGTCAGACAGTTAGCAATGCTCCCTGTATTAGGTGAGAATCCCATATATAAAATTCTGTCATATCCAAGTGAAATATGTGATTCAAGTGTGGTGAGCTCTATTACCTTATATTCCTCTAACAAATCCTTTATCCTGTGAATTTGCAAGGAATTAAAAATTTTCTAACTTAATATCTGTAAGCTGAGCATGATCAGAATCTTAAACAAATATTTATTTGCTTCTGTTCCTCAAAAACAGAATATAATTATGTCTCCAAATGCTGCAAGTTTCCATCCTGTTTGTTTTTCATCTTGCAGTGTTAATAACATTCTGCTGATCAAATTCACGTACAATCGTTTTGAAAGCCCCTGATGTTTTTGCCTTTGTTTTTTAGTAACCAGATTATAAATGCTTATCTTTTTAATACATGAGGGATGAATCCCTCAAATGCAAAAATATTCATTATAGAAAAAACCCACAGATATCCTTTCTAGACATGTTGTTTCTTTTGAATCTCCATGGAGTTTGGCAACTTTCTACACAGAACATGGATCCTTCATTGTATTTTTTTTTGTATTTTTTTTTTGGAAGCACTGAAAGAGGTTAAGATGAAAGGATGGATAGGGTGTAATGCCCCACAATGTATTTGTTAGCATTATAGCACCACATATCCTCTTCAAGTTTTTATTTCGGCTTGGATGTTTTTGGCCACGTACTTTGTTACCTGAACATGCCTATACCAAGAGATTCTTGTTTATTTTTAGTAAATGTAAAAGTAATTTAAAATTATTCTTTTAAATTTAACATCCATGAAAGAACTGGATAGGTGGTAGTGAGGGACTAGTAAAAGTGCATATTATTTTCATAGAAACAGCTTCATCCCATTGTTTTAGGCTTATCAATCATTTTAAGCAATCTTTTAAGCAATTTTGGAGGTTCAAATGTGCCACTGCAAAGTGTCAGATATTTAGTAGTCATCATTATAACTTAAATCCTGCCTTTTTATCTCTACTCTTTACTTCGAAAGATTCAGATTAAATTTGAAAAAACCTGAAAGTTTGCAAGATAATTTTGATGCCAGTCATTTAACAAATCAGTAGTTTTGTTCATTGGTATCCATCCTAGATTGCACTGCTCCAGGAAGCTTATCTCAGAGCTGAGCAAGATTAATAACATTGCTAATATATGGACTTAAACCAAAAAGAATAAATTTTTAGTCTCCAAACTTCAATTTATCTTGTCTTAAATATGAAGGAGTTTTACTCGATCCATTAATTAGATGTGTTATTTGTTCATATTTATAATTTCAAAATATATATTTTATATAAATTACAAACATGTCATGTTTTTTCACTGAAATGTGAATATACTAATCAGTCACAAATTTTCCTTACACATTACTGATCTGTGCATTCTAGCTTTCTGCAGGATAACGACAAATCTTCACTCTGCTTAAAATATTTCAGGTTTGATAATTTTCTGTGCTTTTCTAGTCATATTCTTTTTTGGTCCTTTGCATTACTCAAGCTGAACTTCATGCTCCCTGGGTGCAATTAAAACATTCGAAAGGCTGAGAGCTGAAGGGAGTGGAAATATTTCTAGCATGATCCTTTTGTATTTGTGGCTGTGCTTAGCAATTATTTGTACAGCTTTACCTTCACTCAAACTGAGTAGCATCTTTTTTGATCTCTTTTAGTTTTACTACCAGTAGTACTTTGTATGTCTGAACACAGCAATATTCTTCACATTCTGAAGCATATGTAGTTGTTAAGGAATACAGGCAGGTGGGCAGTCTGGAGGTGGGATTGGACAAACTGAATATTCCATAGCACAAGGTACAAAGCAAAGTAAATAAATCTTGAAAGAAGCACTGTTGTATATCAATGAATTTTAAGTTCAGGCTAGGAACAAATGCACAAACCTGTTGCTGTGTTTTAAAAGGCACAAAGTGATGGGTCTACTATGCTTTGTTTGATGAGGGGAAGAGTGTAATTTGAAACAGGAAAAAATTATTTGATTAAATTGGGCTAAGATTGATATTGTAATAAATGAGCCATAGAGATAACATGGTAAATAAAAACAAGAGCCTCAAGAAGATAAGATTTCATCAATAAGCCGCTAGGGTTGCTGAACAGTCTATAATAGCAATTAATAATCCTTCTTAAGCAATTAAGGATGTGCTTGGGGGAAAAATCACTGACATCTAAACAATATCCAAAAGCTTTTACCTGTTCTGTGGAATGATATCACTTTTTTTTTCCCTCAGGCACTGGATGTGGCTGTTTCAAAGGATGATGAAACTCATAAAGCTAAGCTTGTAAAAGAAAACTTAATTTTTGTTCAAGTTGGAAAGTCTTCTTTTTAAAGTCCATGACAAAAAAAAAAAAAAAAAACAAAAAAAAAAAAAAAAAAAAAAAGTCTTCAAAGGAATTAATTGATTCAAATT
>VZRH01002296.1:2554519-2601076 GCA_013397555.1 Urocynchramus pylzowi | reverse complement strand
TATTTTTTTTTCAAGTTGAAAAGTTTTTTTTTTAAAGTCAAAAAAAAAAAAAAAAAAAAACAACAAAAAAAAACAACAAAAAAGAAGCTCTTCAAAGGTATTAATTGATTCAAATTGTTGAACTAAAGCCTGTGAGCTGCTTAAGCACAGAATTCTCTGATTGACTTATTTTCTTTCTTTTCCACCTCCAAAGAACATGAAGGAGAATAGCAGTGGTGATAATACATTTGATATTCTTTTGCATATATTAAGGTATAATATGTACCATAGGAGTAAAAAAATTTTGACTTTGAAATATCACCTTCAAGAGAGAGTGCACAGAGCTCAGTGGGAAAAGCACCACAGTTCACATGATTCCTTTCCCTCAGGGGCTCTTCTTGGGAGAAAATAACTTGTAGAAGATGTCTGTTATTTTTTCAAGATCCCTGAAAATTCTGAATCGCCAGAAAAAACAAAACAAAGTAAAACCAAACAAAAGAAAACAAACAAACAAAAGAAAAAAATCAGAGGGCTGGAGAATTTATTTGAGTAATGTATCATTATAATTAATGTAATAAATTCATAAAACCCAGTTCTTGCAATATAGCTGATTTGCTCATGTCTGTACTAATGAATGTATTGAATTTACTACAGACTATGCTGCAGGCTTGAAAAATGGTATGTGATTGTTGACCTGCTTTCTAGCAAGGTTTCAGACAGCGTCAATATTTTCTAAGGTGATTCCTGAGAATTCCTAATTTGCAGCAAGGGATTATTTCTACTTCTTGTTAATCCCCTATTTTGGGAAGTGGAAAGCTGAGGTATGAGGAAATCGGTATCACTCATGACTGTGACCAGAGAATGCATCATAAAAATTATTTTTGGAGAAATAGAACATCAGCACTACTTTTGGGGATTTCATTAGAAATTGAGCTTTAAGAAAGAAATCAGATGCGGCTCCTTCTCATAAAATGATTATTTAAATTTTTTTACACTATGGACTAGGTATCCAAATAGGACTGACCTTTGCAAGTGAAAAGTAGTGTTCCCTTTGAAGCTGGCAATTTGGTCTGCTAGCATGGAATTAACTAGACATTTTTAATCTTATTTCTCAAATATATAAAAGTCTCTTTCCTCAGTACAGAAGAAGAGGACATGTGCCATATTCAGAATTCATTATAACTGGAAAAAAAGAAGTTTTTTACTTGGCAAAAACTTCTTGTTTCTAAGCCTTTTGTTGTAACAATAAAACCCAAAGAGGAAGTATTTTGCAGTTGAATGGTTTATAAATCACATCAGCTAAACTAACTTTTATTAGAGTCAGGATTTTGGAATCCTTCTCAAAATATAGGCAACCAATTAAATAACTGCTTCTCCCAGAGAATAAAGCCTAACCCAACATAAAACCAATAAAGGAATAAATAGTACTCACAATTAAAATAAGATTTCTTAATATTCCTGATTGCCAGTTTACTATAATGTTTTCCTGGATATTAATCCGGAAAGAATCATTTGGTATGTCTGGGTTTATCTGTAAACATAACCCTGAACTTTAAAGCCCTTTAAATTAATTGTTTGTTATATTACAAAATCATCGCACTAAGTTTATATTTATGGGATCTCATCCAAAACTTTTGAAACAGGAAAAAAATGTCCAATTACTTCAATTGGTGTTATATTGGATCAAGCCCAGTTTTCATCAGACTGGAGTAAAAGATTAGATTAGATTAGATTAGATTAGATTAGATTAGATTAGATTAGAGCATATTAGATTGGACTGGATTAGATTAGATAGATGAGTTTGTGGAAGATCAGTTTTATTAGAATCATGGATTTTCAAGCTTAAACTGCATAAAACTGGTTCAGGAAAGCAAGAAAAAAAAGTGATAACACTTTACAGCTAATTTGTTCAAATATTATGAATACATGTGGATGACTCCTCACATTCCCATTATGGACCATCTCCTTCACTAATTCAGAAGGTAAATTCTTGTTAAATATATGCTATTTTTGCACAATAGGGAACCTGCAAGAGGTTCACAATTTCTGAGGGTTTTTTCATGTTATGATTAATGTACACATCTGGAGGTTATATTTCTTTTAACTATATTATGTAATCAATATTTAAAAATAATACATTTTTAGGCATACTGATATATATATTCCTATAAACAATACATTTTTTAACATCTATATCTTTAAAACAAGAGTTTTATTGCAGATAAATCAAAAATTTTGGCAGATAATTAGCTTTGAGGGTATCCAATCACTCTTGATTTCTATTGACGTAGTAGATCTGGAGAACATGGGCAAAGTGTTAGTTAGGGGTGCTCTTCAGCCCAGCAAATCACTGCTATAGCACTCTCCACACTTTGTAAGTCCTCTTTATGTCATTAAGACAGCTCTTGAAATAGGCACCACTTAACTTCTAGTGCTTGTTAGCTTGTTTCTATTATCTGGATTAAAGCTAAATGTTTTATTAGATGTGGAATGTGTGCAGAGCAGATCAAATACAGGTAAGAACTATGTACTGGGATTAATTGAGCAATAAAACACCTTCTCAAGGTCATCCTAGTTCTTTGTATTTTTCCCTTCAGTTTTTGCTGTTGGTGGTTGCGTTGTTTTTTTTATTTCCAGTTGTAAATAGCATCAGCAGAGATTTTAAGGGTTGAATGGACAGACTGTGTAGCTTTCAGAAGTGAAAACAAAATGTGATTTTTTTTAAGTGACTCATTAAAAGGGTCAGTGCTTATTAATTTCTGCTAAATGACTGCTTAGCATGGAGGTGGAAACTCAGTCACCTTAGTTACTGAGGTAGACTGCAGTTTCATTCACAGATTTTCAATTTGATTGTATGTGGACAAAGGGAGAACATGGCTGTATGTGACTTCTCAGCTGGCTTGGCAATAATACAGGCAGAGGTGGTAAAAAAAAAGAAAAAAAAGGCTAGTCTCAGGAAAGCTTCAGTTCCTGTACTCAATTATTAAAAAAAGCTGCCTAATTGTAAGCTTTATCTCTGACAGTTGTCAGATGTCTTCCAGCAAGTGAAGATCAAAAGGAATAATTAGTATGTAGTCTCTTTGTCCCCCTGGCTAACAGAATTTTTTTAATCTGCTATAATGTGCATTGATGAGGTCCTTAATGGAAGTCAGTGATTTTCTCAGGTGAAAGTTTCCTTTGGTTTTATCTAGTTCTGTCTAGTTCTGGTTTTTAGACAAGTGGAAGAGTAAGAAAAACTTGCTTTTGTGTAGTTTTTAGCATAATTTTTTCAGTAAATTGACAAAAGGCTCCTACTGTGAGAAAAATGTTTCAGCATAGTTCTTTTGCTTTCATGTAGAACAAAGATGTCCCTGCAAATGTAATTTTGAGCTTTGAAACTACCAATAATGTGTGAATCTCTTATTCCTTTCCTGTTTTATTCCTAATTAAAGCCTTAATTGGCTCCCAGCATTGAATATTTTGGACTCAATTCTTATCTGAAGTATGCAAATATACAAATTAATTCAGTTTCTAGGTAAGGCGGTTCATACTTTAAATACCTCTACCTTTTACAGCTGGGAAAGTGAGAGGAGACACTCCTCCCATGAGGACTTGAAAAGTAATGGGAGGGAGGATGACATTTCTCTGGTGGACACAGAAGGGTGAATTCCTCAAGTTTGCTTTTACACTTTCATTCAGATGCCCTTGCCCAAATAGTCAGCGTGGCAGGGCAGTCATGGGTGGCTGAAGGGGATTACAGCTCATCTCTGTCCTCGTGAGGGGACAGTGACATCCAGTAACAGCTGCTGCACTCACCTCAGAACTCCTGGGGACAGCTGGGCTTGTTCAGACACTTGGTCACTCTTGCCTGCAGCAGCACTATTTCACCTGAAGCCTTAGCATTCACCTGCTCTTCTCTCTGCTCTGCATGGCCTTTTATCTCTTCTCTCCTGACCCACTCCTGAATTCCCCTGTGTGTTGTCCTTTGTCCCTCTGAAATGGCTCTTTCTGGAAAAAACACAACTTTAATGACAATCTGGTAAAAGAACCCCATCAATGACTTTAAATTCTATTTCTGTTAGCAAATAAGGATATACAACTGAACAGCATGTATTTATTATATAGTAATAAAAGTGGTCATGAAAATATAAATTCAGAACTACTGAAACCAGTAGAACTGTCCATGCATGCTGGTCATGCTGAACTTTGTAATTTTGAAAGGCAAAGCAAAAGGGATGGAAATCATTCAAGACAGCTTAGTGCCAGACTATTTCAGATCACAGCAAATATGTAGACTTAGTCTACAACATGCTATGCTGTTACATGGTATACTGTAACAAAGACAGCCGAAGAATATGGAAATTAAGCTGGCCTGGCAGATATTGGTGGCTGCTCAAATCAGAACCATCAAAAAACATTAGACTAACAGAAAAAAATTACTAACAGAAAAATTTGAAATGCTTGAGCATAACCCAGCCCCCTGTCATGGGTGGACTGGAAGCTTCAGACAAATTTAGGCAAAGTTTATTTGAGAAGCCCTGCTGCTGAGCCACAAGATGCAGAAAGGACCCCAGTGCTTTCTGAGTTCCTTTTCAGAGAGAAGTCTGGTTGTGGCTGGATCCAGTCTTAGCCCCAGACTTTGTCACTGGTTTAAGTAACTTTGTCCCATGTAATTAATAATGACAAAACAGATATATTTATATAAAAATGAATTATTTATTATGACAAATTATTAGATAAAAACCATAATCAGTATAAAAGTATATAGTAGTACTATATACTACTAGTAATCTTAGCTTTTATACATAGTATAAAAGCTAAGATTACTAGTAGTATATAGTATAGGATAATACACTATATGAAAACAATTATATTAAGGAGAGGGGATAACAAAAAAGAAACAATTATTAGACATCAGAATTAGAATTAGTAGATATTGATGTAACTTGCCATATAAATACTCGTAGTGTTGAAAAGTTTTTAAAAGTTTTTTTGGCTTTTAAGTAATAGTAGTCATGGGTTTGTGTGCCTTTGCCAAGGTGGAGGGAATTGAGGTTTCTCTTCAAAAGACTGTTCACTGAGGGTTTGTGTTTTGCTGGGTGAGGCCTCATGGGCCTCATTCAACAAAAAGAAGATTCCTAGACTCCAAAAGTTTAACATCTACACATTGGCAAGTAGCCAGAAAATACAGAGGAGATAGACATTACACCCCTAGTCTGGTCAGAGGTACCCAGCCTGTGAAAAGATTGATAGGACCAAATTAGGACCAAAGATTGAGGACTAAGTTAGCATTCATTGCAGGTGAAGGGATAATAACCAATAGGAGATCAAATACTAGGAATTGATGAGCAGATTTTTTTTTTTTTTCCCAATGTATAAATATGTAAAAAATCTGGTAAAACCCATGTGTGGTGGCATGATTTCTACTGCACATCCTGGCAATAATTTCCATTGCACATCCTGGCCTGAATAACATCCTGGCCAGAATAAAGAAATTCTCTAACACTTCAAAGATGGTGTTAGAGAGTTTCTTTTATCCCCACAGTTTCAATGGCAGAGGGCAGATCTCTTTTCTCAGCCTCAAGGAGCATCCTTGGGGGCTGCCCCCTCCTCAGGAGAGAAATCTCCACACACTTCATGGAAGAATACCCTAGAAGGACCTAATCATGTGAGAGTGGATTGAACTTTTGTACTAGAAAGTGATTCAAAGTCTGTCAATTGTCTCCCATTGCCCTGCTATCAGGATGTTAATTTGGAGTTAGGGAGCAGATTGGTTTTAGTACAATTCAACACCAAACCCAGCACGTGATGCCCTTGCCAATCTGCTACTGAGAGCCTTGCAAAAAGGGCTTTGTCCAAGTTCTGTGACCACAGTCCAGGGCAGGGCATCCTGCTACATCCCCACCTGTGCCCAGGTCCCAGTTTCTTACAAGAGTGTGTAAAACTTGTGATGGCTTATATAATGAGATGTGTCTTCTTCTCATGCTTCTATTTCTCTCTGAATGTATTTGAATTCTTGAGATCCTAGATCAATTTTGTGCTTTGAGTTTTTCTCAAGTCTCAGATTCCTGAAACAGAAAGCTCAATGATTGATAACATATAGAAAATTGTAGTATATATTTATGAAATCTGTGAAAATGTTGCTTGAATATATCTTAATAGCTTAAAACACAGAAAGCACATAGAAGTAAGGATATTATAAAAATCAATGCCTTGTAAGTCCAACTTAAATCTCTGCATTTATTTATATATATGTTGTTCATTTATGAGCATACATGCATGCAAATAAAATGCATGCATGAATTTTATGCATTTAAACATGCATGCATGCTTTTTAAAAAATGTGTTTGGTTTTCCAATATTTGAGTTGAAACAATCTTCCTACATTCAAGGAATGCTCTTCTATCTGCTATAAATATACTTTAAATAATTTCATATAAAAGGCCCAACAGAAATGCAATAAATTAAAATCTTACTTTGATTTATAGTGTGTGCGTGACTATGAGAGCTAAGTAATTTGGAAGGCAGAGCAGAAAATGTAATTATGTTCTAATGTTCCATTGTATAACATTACTTTTTTAGCAAAGCTTAAATTAAGAAACCTAATAAGATTTTTAAAACCTGGATCAACTTTTCAACTGTTTACAGTTGACGATCACTTTATATTTACAGAAATATACGTTTAAATGTGTATTATTATAATTACAGTAATCAGTGAGAAAAGGATGCTTTTTAAAAGATAAACATAAAAATGTAGAGAAAAAATAGAACAAAGCAATGCAAAAAGAAAGGTACATCAATTAACATTCTTCCTTTTCTAGAAGTGCAAAATTGTTAAAATTTAAATGGTGAAAGGACTCTTCTTCTTCTCAGGAAAGCTACTGAACAAAAAGGGCTTCATATGAAATGTCCTTCATGCATCCCCAAGGACTTCAGCATGAACCTTGGGTACAGGCAGGGAATGCTCACAAAGGTGATCCTGGAAACTCAAAGCTAGAGTCAGGAACTCAGACACAGGCAGGCAATTCTCCCCCAGCCCTGGGGCAACCTGACACAAACAAGCAGTTTGGCTCTTTTAGAGATTCGTGGTCTGATGTTTTTGCTTTGAGGCCTGACACAGTCTCCCCTGTAAGTTTGTCTGAAGTACATCTACTTTATTGTCCCTTTTGGCTCTACAAAACTCTCAAGAACCTAAACCACACACCTTGTTTTTCCTTACCTTCAGTCTTGGCATTTTTAATCTTTATCTGATTTTTTCTTTAAGTTATATTTCAATGACAACAATTGTGTTCAGTTACTGTTCTCGATCCTGTTTATTATCACCCAACTTTCCATTATTCAATTTATTTCTTATATTCTGATTCATCAAATTCCACAGGAAAAAAAAAATTGCGATTTTTTTTCTTTCTTTTTTTTTTCCATTTCTTTCAGATCTGTTGAAATGTAAAATGGTTGGTTTAGTCAAATGATTTTACATTATTCATGACCAGAGAAACTTTCTGGAAAATTTCCATTACCTTTTGCTTTCAAAACTAATCAGTGGCACATACCATTAGTAGTTTTACTGTGTCAATCCAGTCATCATTTAAAACTTGTCAATTCTTCATTCGCTTTCCTCTCCTAGGGACTGTGGCCAAAATCCTTCTCATAAGTCCCCATTCATGTTTCATACTATTTTGCCAAATGTGTTTTCTTATTTGGGTGGCCAAGGCAAATTTGTTCTTAGGAACTAATAAGATTTTTCTTATTATCAAGCTGTTTTCTTTCCTGGGATGCATCCAAAATTCAGTGTGTGCCTTTTCATACCCTTAATATTTGCATTTAAAATGACCATATGCTAAGTGCATATAGTCCAACAGAAAGTAATCAAGAACAGTGGGAAAAGTAGGGTTTGTACAGCAGAAAAACAATAGTGATGCTTTCAGTAATATAGTTTTAATTTTTCCAGACACCTGCCATTTATTGTGGCACTACTGAAAGTGCATAAATTGTGCTCCATTGGTAGTGGCTTTATTGTATAATCTCTTCATCTGGACAGCTGTTTTGAATGGGTTACAAATAGTTGAAATGCACTCTCTTTCCCTAGAGAACGGTTCCTGATATTTCATCTGTGAAGACATTGATTTCTCTACCTAGCTCATAACTGATCTTTATGTGTTGAAAGAAGCTGTACTACTTATCTATGTATTTTGTTTTATATTCATTTATTTATTTATTTAAAAGGGAAAGCAGTCACTTTAGTGAAATACCAAGGTTCATGATCACCTGTGGCAAAACCTGTGAGTTAGTGGGGCTGTATTCACTTTCACTCAGCTGAACTTGGCACAGTTTCTGGAATGCAGTAAACCTGCAGAACAGAGCAGGGAAGAGAAGTTTAATGTAAGGAAATTGCACTGAAACTACAGGCTGCCTGGTATGTAAAGTTCTACAGATAAATAGTGTCAGAATTTCAAAGGTGTGGTGGGGATTTAGGTTATCCTCATTTCATAAATTTGGAGGGATTTTTAGAGCCTTTCCATAGGCATATCCATAGATAAAACCTTAATTCTTGATCAGATTTATAGAATGCACACTATTAAATAAATAAGTTACAGGGACAGATAAATAGAAGGTTTTGTAGATTTCAGTGACAATCAAATAAGTCTCTTACCATCCGTGTCAAGTGGGCTAATAATTAATGACATCATTAAATAAAGGTTTTGTAGCCTAAATGGACATCAATTTATTCTGCTGCAGGTCTCTTTGTTCACTCCCTGCATTTCACTGATAACATCTCCCTTGTGCTGACACAAGTCTTCATTCAGCCATGTACTACCCTGGGAACAGATTTGGGTTAAAACTCTTTTGAAGAGGTTACTTCTCAATGTGTGTTATTATGCTATTCCAGTTCACCATGCAGCTTTGCAAACACCAGGCAGTGGCACTCAGAGGAAGAGATTCACAGTGGTAGCAAAAAGCAGCTCAGAGTAGGGGCAGCAAAGGGTAAGGCCTCTCCTGGCGTTACAAATTGTGCCTCATTCGTGCTCTAGGAGCTTGTTACAACAACATTGTTAGCTATAAAAGTTTTATTCTTTGCTATGTTATTCCATGATCTAGCCAGACTTGAAGGCACTTTTTATTCTATCTGAATAAATCCTTTCTCTCAATTAGAAGCAGATCTTATCCCACAACCCATTATCTCAGAATATTGCCTGAACAGAAATTTGAAAATACTGGCATCCTCCTTCTAAAAACTCCCTTGATATCTAAGGATACATTCTCCTTTACTTCTCTGTTAAATAATTGTTTTCTTGTCTTGGCAGATGGATATAACATATATTTTTCCTATAATTTTCCTTAATAACACACAAGGCAGAAATATAAATTAGTTCTATAAATATGTATTTATATGTATATATGCACACACACACCTATTATATATGCAATTCTGTGTCCACATGTGGCTTATTTAATTGATTTTTTAATTAGCTTGTATTCTTTTTTCAAAAGTAGTTCATGGACATTTTAACCACTGAGGAAAAGGACTTTGAATGACACTGGTTATTGTGCCTTTAAATATTATGCAATTCTTTAATCTGGTAAGGAAATAAATTTTGAACATTTTTGGTAATGCTTCACTTTTCAAAATGACTAAGCAGAGTGTCTGACAAAATTAAATGGGGAATTCTGATGGGGAAAAAAAGAAAGGGGAGAGAATACCAGAAATTTCCAACTACTATTCTCAAGGAAAACTTTTTGACAAAATTACATATACTCCCTTAAAAATAATTTAAAAATTCTGAGTAGTTCTAAAATCTGCCTGTTTAATTTCTTAAACAGAAATGTGTAATTAAATGCAATAAAATTTGACAAGATACTGAGAACACAATAATACATAACTGAGGAGGTAATAAGTTCCCCGTAAGGATATGCTAAGTCCTGTGATCAGCTGCACGTATGAGCTGCACATATGAGTGTCAGTGAAGAATCCCAATTCTTTCCACTGTGTATTTTATATTTTGTGTGCTTTAAAAACGAGTGCTGCAGCACCAGCTTAGCATTTGCTTTCCTTTAATGGATGTTTGCAGCATAACCCTGCATTTAACCATGTAGTTTAACTACAGGCAACTGAGAACCTCATCTAAGTAAAAATGTAAAGGACTCCAAGGCAAAAGAGAAAGCTAAGTCCTTCTGGGCTGTGGGTGGTTTAGTGTAAGAATTTAAAGAGATCTCTTTTGCAACTAAATTCCTCTTTGTATATACATGCCCATTTACTTATTGGCAGTCACTGTTTTTCTCCTGGTGCTGAGGCTCTACCACCATAGCTTTTTATGGGAAATATGCTTTGTTTTCTCTTACCTTGTTGCTTGCCACCCTGACTCTTTTTCATCACTGAAAACTAGACTGCTGCCTTTGTCTTGCTGGATCTGCTCCTGGATATCTTCTGGTTCTGTCAAACCACATTTCCTCAAATATCTGAGTATCTCTACCTCTTATATTCCATGCTTTACAGCAGGCTTTACATATCTTTCAAATAGCTGGATAATAATGTTTTGGGTAATGTTTTTGATAGCACACATCAAGAGTTTTTCTCCTCAACTAAGGTTAAGTTAGAGATAAGTTCAGTGAAAATTAAAGAAATCTGGTTCATCTGGGCATGTTTTTTATCCTGATTAAGAGCAAGCAAAAAATAATCACAATCTTCTATGAAGAAAAAAATTATTTGGAGATATCTAGTTTTATCTTATTAGTTTTCATGCATCTAAAATGATGTAATGACAGAAATGACAATATTAAAGATAATTCAGTTCAAATAAACTTCTTTTTAATCCAGCATTTCACCCTTGTCTCCCTCCCTCCCCCAGACAGATTAACTGGACAGATTGCTTGGATTCTCTGTGGCTTACAATTAATAAAGTGATTGTGGTGGGTCCTCTGCCTGTAGACAGAAAGTGTTCTCCATTCTACTACAGGGTGCTTGCACAAAGACTGCCATTCTTTGTATTATCCAGAAGGAGAAGTATTATTCAGAAGTTGCTGAAGGTGAAAGAGTAAGGTGATAGGATTTGCTGATAAGTGAAATGTAGCTTTGCATTAATGTTGTTTGGGTTTAGCAAGACACTGTCAATTAACATTGAGGTTTATTTGAGTTAGCAGTGCTTTTGAAGTAAAGCTATGGTGTTCAATAAATTCCCCTTGCACAGAGGAAAACTTGTTTTACTATGAAGGTAAAATTCAGTCATTCACAAGAACAATGTGGTCAAACATTCAATTTTCTTAGTAAAAACTTTCTAATCTTAGAAAATTAATTTCCCTGCTATGTTTCCTAAGGTGATACTATGAAAAGGGTTTATAATTTAATTAATAAAGTAACTGATGACAATGACTACGACATATGGAGCCACTGTAACAGAAGTTTTATTGTTTCCAAGAGTGTTCTGATCTAATTAGCAAGCTTTTATTATAAATAAACCAAATTCTGAAAGAGTATTTGCTTTCTTAGGCACTGTGTACCTACTATAAATCCTTAGAGAGAGAAAAAACCCAGAAATTAATGCCTTTTTTGATCCTGTGATTGCTAGGATTTGAAAATGTGAAAGGATTTCAGGAAGAAAATAAAGAGCAAGCCATGGATTTGAAAACAGAGAACTAACTGAAAAAGCACACCAAAAGAAATAGTTTGCAACCTTCCCAAACATGTAACACATTTCACATTGCTTTCGTGCTTAAGGACAAGGAATCAGTTTCTCTGCTTGAGGGATGCCCTTTCCAGCTCCCTGCTGGGATGGCATTGTATCCATGGTGTGCTCTGGCCAGGTGCTGTGTAGGAAATGGAGCCTTTCACTGTTACAGTCAGAGGGAAGGGAGAGATGAATGCCCAAGGAGCTCAGGTGTAGGAAATGGAGCCTTTCACTGTTACAGTCAGAGGGAAGGGAGAGATGAATGCCCAAGGAGCTCAGGGTACAGAACTGCTGTGCTGGATTAGATGTGCTGTCAATGCAACATGTGGAACAAGACAGAGGCAGAAGGGGCAAGGATGGGAGAGGATGACACTGGGTGGGATGGCCAGCCAGCCACTCTTCCACTTCTATTCTGAAAGACAAAGTGGAGGTTAGGGCTTCTCTCAGACTGTTTGCTTCAGAGTACATATATTGCAGTCTGAGTACATCAAAGCTGAAGATTTGTGTTGGTCTTAACTAAATTTATACAAGGGACTTGTAATAGACCAGTGTTCTTATTTTAGAAACAAAACAACTAATGAAATATGCTATAGAGACATCTGAGCAAGAAACTCCAATTAGGTTTATCAGCAGAAGAGAGCACCCTTTGTTTTCAATACTGATGTCTAAATGAAGCACAGCTAGACCATGTTATCATGTCAGGCAGCTTAATCACCAGGCAGAGTTCAGCAGTCAGTGTTCCTGGGCTTACAGGGCTAGGTGTCACTCAGGATGTCAGTGAGCAGAAGGTTAGCCAGCTTGATAGGCTCTGTAGTGTGCTCTGTTACACCCTGGCTCTGGGAAACACATGTGAAGTCAGGTTTGGTCTGTCTGTGTTGGATAAATCTATAATCCTGCAAGGAGGAGGGGCAGAAAAGGTGGACAAACATGCAGTGGTTGGGTGTTAGCAAGCCTCTGTGCATTGAATTATCTGAGACAAAGAACTTCTCCCTGAATGCATATCTGACCTGTTCCAAATTTAATTTAAAGTGTTTTAAGGAGTCAAGGTTTTAAGGTTTTGCCAAGCTAAGTTATGACTGTTCCAATTATCTTTCAAGATTGTGTTTACATTTCTGTAAGTGAAAGCTCTAGCTTATGTTCTTCTTGGGTGAAATATCTGGGGTAACAGGTACTAAATAATTTGAAGGAGGGAAAGGAAACTGTAAATCACTGTGTCCCCCTCATGCAACTTCCCCATAAGTGTTCCTTGTAGCACATGTTTTCTGTAGCTATATTTTTTATAGAAGTACTCATCATTGTAATAATTTTGCACCTGATGGAAAGACATGCTTCTGAAAATAAACGCATCAGTGAAGATATCACCCTGAACATTTGTATTTTACCACATTCAGGACAGCTAATCACAATCTTAGTGGTGTGGAAGACCTGCTTTTCTATGAGCAAATGCTCTTGTAAATGAGAGAATTGTTAAAAATATTGAGACATAATAATTAATTTTAAAGGTGAAATTCAGCAGATATTAAGAATATCTGCAAAAAATCTCAAGTTTCCAAACCATATGGCTGATGTCTGATTGGACTCTCTCCACAGAATCTTTACCCCTTCGTCAAGAAAAGTTCCTCATATTATCTTTTGAGGAAAGCCAACTATTGAAACTTACCCTGAGTTCAGAGATATGAAATGTAAAATAAAGTTCTCTATTTACAAATTAAATTGCCTCCAGCAGAGAGAACAGAACTTCAGCAGTTAGACTGCTGCCATGCCCACTTGCAACAGCAAATTCAGGAAGCTCTAGAACTTGGAAAGACAAATTTAAAAATGTAAACAAAAATCCACCTTCACTTAGAACAACAATACTGAAACAGGAAAAAACCATTTGGGATTAATATATTTTAGCTGCTAGAAGTGAATTTGAGAACCTTTAAAGATTTAGTGTAATACTGGAAAGCAGAAGAACTCTATACAATTTTTTTATATTTAATTTGTTGAGTGGAACCTTACAAGAACAGTTGGGTATTAGTGAGGTGCTGTATTTTCTAGCCTTTCTTTACAGAGAATTTATTCATGCTGAGTAATGTTTTCTGTTTTTTGCTAACAATTCATATCTCAGTCTCATATACTGATGTCACGCACAAGATGTGATATGGTAACCTGAATCTTGAGCTTATAACAATCATAACTTTAGGTCAAGATACTGCCACAAAATTTGCAGCAAAACAAAAAATGGAAGCCAATAAAAAAAAAAGTCCTAATTGGTGTGTTCTTAAAAAAATCCCAACCATCTAAAGCCAGCACAAACAAACAGCACCCCCCTTCCTCCCTATCATATTGGTTTCTTAAACTTAGGGTCTTTAGATGAGATCTGATTTTATTGATCAGAATAAAAATTCTTTTTTTTTTTCCCATGTTTTTTCCTAATTTTTTCTAACACCTGAACTTAGTGTAAAAATAAGCCTGTTAGAAATCCAATGCATATGAAGACCAATATGCTGTGTAGCAATAGAGGCAGAGAGGAGCCTACAGTGTAAGAGTAAAGCAAGCACACAGATTTTTTTGGTGTGCATTCTTAGTGATAAAAATATGCAGTTCCAGTGTTTCCTGAGCCTGAGGTAGGTTCTTGTGTTTAGGATGGATTATTCTTCCATGCATTTATCAAATCTTCCACTTACTTTTCTAAATGAATGTCCCAGGAATGTTCATCAGGCAGAGGATGTGGTATTGATTTTTTTTTTAAAAAAAAGCTCTTATTTGTACTCCAGGTTCTTTGAAATAGTAATTTATTTTACACATTATACATATGCCTGACAAAATCCAGTCTTCCCTCATTTTGTATTTTCTGTTCTGCTTTTAAGCTTTCCCCCATCCTTCTGTCTTTAAGGTCTGTATCTGGAGGCATTCTGGCCCTTGGCTAACTAAACTGTTAAAATAAATTTTAAAAATATCAATTAATTGCATTAGTTAACCTGCCTCTTTTTTTCCTATTGTGGCAGACTTAGGACATAATTCTTGAATGTCTGATTGAGACATTTCAAACCTAAATTAATATTTGCAGTGACAGATACACAAACAAGCATCATAATTCATCAAAGGTGTCAAAGACCAGCTTCCAGCTTCTGTAACTGAAATATGATGCTGTACTTTCCTTGATGGTGTCATGCCTTGTTAGCTTATAATTTAATGGAAATGGAATAATAAACTGGAATACTTAATTCTGGAGAGGATCTTTTTCTTTTCACCTTTCCTTTAAATTCTCTAGTGGCAGGTTCCTATATCTATTCTATGAAATAGCAATTTTTGATAGCACCGAAAAGCTTAAAGTGATGGGAAGGGTTTACTTGGAATTCATAAGACTGGTAAAATGCCACATTGTGGCACTGACATTTTGGGGTAAGATTAAACAAACTACATAATTCTTCTGTGTCAAGTCTATCTAAATGAGAGATAATGCCATTTTACTTAGCTACCTATCCCCTGAGTTTTAATAAGTTGGATCAGGTAGATAGATATGAGAGAATAGATAATAGAAAAACAAACAAAAGTATAAACATTTGTTTCAATTGTGACAAAAAAAAAAAAAAATGTGGAAAACAGCATATTACAAGCTGTGTCAAACTGCCTGTGGTGTGGAATCTTGTTCTTCAGGAGCTACTGGAACTAATTCTTCCCTCATACCAATTCTACGTTGTCCGGTGGTGTGGCAGCCTGTGATAAGAGAGTGTTCCACATTTAGAAAATAAGGATAGCAGCTGAGCAAAGGATGTTGCTGGAGACTTATCTTATATATTTTGACTTTTAAGGGTTTAAGTCAGACCCCCCAACTTTATTTAAATGTATTTTATATTGAATTATAGTCATCATCCTACTTACCTCCTATCTGCTAAACTGCTTAGAGAATAAACAGTATGTAGTGCCTAAGCATATGCACTGAAAATAAACTGTCAAAGAGCCATTACGGGATTATTCTTTTGTTGTAGCTGTCATTGGGAGAGCTGCTCCTCATACACTTGTTAAATTATATGCCTTTTTTTTTTTTTAATATACTCCTTGCTTTATATGCCACAGTGTCCCTGCTCTCTTGTTTTATGTAATGCTACTGAAATGAAAGGGGGCAGCTTTATTCTGCAGCATTCCTTCCTGCCTGCCAGATGGCTAAGTGACTTCTGCTTCAGGAGTCTCAAAATTTTCATGCCCTGACAACTGGATTTACAAATTGTGTGATTTGGGTGTCTTGAAATGAGAGGCAAGCAGCTGTTAAAGAAAGATCTGCTACCTGCCTGTTCTTGTTGGCTTTATGTCTCTGCTGTGATCCTTCAGTGCTTCACTCAATGCTAATCTGATTGAAACCTCCTATATGTTATCTCAACCCTACAGGAATCTCTCCTGGTTTTACTTACTGAATGTGATCTCTGTGTAAGAGTAGATATTTCATTTTATTTTATATCACCTTATCCTTCAAGCTTCTTTTCAAAAGTCAAATTTTATTTCCTTCACGATTCCTTTGGGGATGTTTCACAAGAAATTATCCACAAGAACTTAAATAAATCAATAATTTATATGTTATACAAGTTATTTCACAAGTACATCTAAACATTATTTATATTGAACTGTTTTCCTTAAAAACAGTGATATTTTTGTAATGAATAAATTAATACTGCGTATGGTTTCACAAGAACTGTCTGAAATTAATGTAGAAGGAGGAAACATTAGAAAGAGGTGCTTAAGGCCATTAGCTAAAATGTTCTGTGTGCCCTGTGTTAAGTCACATATTTGGAGTATAAGAATCATAAGCAAATTAATATCAAATGTTACATGTATCAGCCAATGAAACAGAAAAATATCATAGGTAGGAAGATTTCGGTAAAATTATAGGGTTTATTTGCCTTTTTGAAAAGTAAGTGGGGTTGTTAGTTTTATGGCTTCAACAATACTAATAAAGTGGCACTTCAGGACAAGTTTTATGGCTGGAGTCTCATCATATAGAATATGGGGAGTTGCTTTGTTTAAGTTTGTCAGTGTTTTTCTTTGCCTTTCATTGACCTGATGTGGTGTTGTATTATTTGGGTTAGGATATTTTCCAGGAAAGTATTTTCTCATCAAACTTGGTCATAGCAATGCCTTAGACCTCTTATCTGTCAGAATTTACTGCATACTCTGTAGGAGGCACTGTGTTACTAGGTCATTGTATGGGAGAACCCCGAGTTAGTCTGACCAATCTTGTTAAAGCATATTTCTGAAAGAAAAGAAGTGAACAAACCACTGTGAAAAGAAGTCATCAAACCAAAAATATCAGAATATCACTCCAAGAATATTTTAATCTTTTTCATGTAGTGATGCTGTTGCAGGAATGGATGTTTTCATGTAATGTGAGCTACTAGGAGACATAATAAATTTACAGGGGTTGATACCAGTGATATACTAGATGGTTGGAAAAGAACACTTCAATCACTCTTGGCAGTAGGCTTACATGATAACAGTCCTCAGCAGTTCCCCAGCTGGTACTTTCTGCTATGTCAATATCTATTTTTCCTCCTTCATTCCTGTAACTGGAGAGCTCTTTGCTAGTTTCAGATATCACTGGCTGGACAAATTTCCTTTAATCTCCTAGTTCTTAAAGTGGGTGAAGGCATGCATCTTGTATTAACCTGAAGTTTATTTTACTGGGATGTTTTTTTTTTTGTTTGTTTGTTTGTTTATTTCAGGCTCAGCTATCATGATTTATATTTATATTACAATATAAATCATATTCCAAGGCATATTCCTATATTTTAGCTTTCAGAAAAGAAGTGACATGAGAATAAGAGGAAGCTCTTTTTCAGGTTTTCTAACTGTTTCTCAGAGAAGAACCCTTTAGGATATGCCCAAATATTCCTTTACAGTTGCAGAAGATTCAGGCAAACATTTCAATGAGTATAGTGAATCTCCTTCTAAAAACAGGAGTATCAGAAAAATACATTATTTTGTCTCTTTCTAATTTAAATACGGGCAAGTTATTGTTGAAGAGCTGCATAATTTTCTTGCTTAAGGAAGGACTTGAAATCCTTAAAAGGAACAATCTTTGTCAGGGCTGTGCTTTTCCAGATCTGGTCAAACCCTCAGTTTAAACATTTTACATAGAGATTTATTTGACAGCAGAACTTGGGTGCATTGCTCATTCCATACTGCAGGAATGCATCCTGGTGGAAAGGCAGGAGTACTTGCCCCGTGACTCCAACACCTGAATGCTACAGGTCAGATTTAAATCACAAAAGAAACCTCATGTCTTCAATGAACTCTTTGCTGGTACCTGTATGCTCTGATCCTAAGAAATCTCTGGTTGAGATTTTAGGAATAAATAGAGACTGGCTGGAGAGGTAACTTGAGGAACAGTGTTGAGGATGGAGACCAAAAGGTCTCCCAAGGTTTTGGGACGGGGAAACTGGAAATTGGCTGTGCTAGAGACAAAGAGAAGTTCGAGAAGGGGACTGAGAAGCACCATGGCCATAGGGAGGAGGGGGAAGCTGACTTGAGAGGTGTCAGGAAGGTTACTACTAGGAGAGAGAATGAGAGAGATGGACAAGGTGAAAAGAAGATGAGAGATCACACAGGTAAAGGCAGGAACTGGAAGCATGGTAAGAATTTGGGAATTACAAAGAAGGATCAAGAGGAGTACAGAATAGAGCTAGAGTGGACGATCTGCCAAAATAAATAGATTTGGGAAAACAATATTTGGCATGGGAATATCTTTCTAATATCTAATATTTGATAAAAATATATTCTAAATTTTTAATGATCCATTTTTAAGCAATTATTTATTAACAGCAAAAGCTGTCTGTGGTTTGTCTCTGAAAACAGTTTTATCTTACTGACCTGCAGTGAGTCAGGCCGCATCTGCCTTGTGGTATAATTTGAAGTTGTGATACTAATAGGAAGTTTTGGAAATAAAATGTGTGGTTTCTAGTTTTGAATCTAATATTTTTCTTACTTATCCCCTAGTGATCTCATTCTTTTAAAATCTTGTTCCCTCTCTATCCTTCAGAGTATTCTTTCCTTATAATTGCTGTATTTGCCTAGAGGTATGTAACTGTGCCCAACCGCCTGCAGCTGAAATTCTTGCTGTGAACACGTTTTATTTTTCCCCTGAAAACTGTCTATTTTCATGAGTTTTGCAACGTTGCTTAAAAGTAAAATTGGACGGTAATCCTTCAGAGTGCTTAGATAAGCCCTTCAGGGAATGATAATGATATTGGCCATTTTCTAAATAGCTGAAACAGAGCTTCTGTTTGGAGGAACCATTAAAGAGATGAGTAATCACTGGTGACAGATCTTCACAATGGTATTTCAACAACTAATTAGGATTGTTGTCACAGTTAGTGGCATTTCTTCTCCACGAGGCAGCATGCAAAGTAGCCCTTCTATTAGCAAGCAGTGTGGCTGACAGCCCAGAAGCAGGTGATGGGTATGAGGTCAGTGTGCAGCTGCCCAGAATAGTGAAGAAATGATTAAACGTCTGCAGCCTCGGAGACAGAGATGTTTCCCAACTAATTCTTGTGAGACTCTGACCTGTCATCTGGTGTCAACATGAAGAATCTTTCTAGACGTAATCCCTTATCTAGGAAAAGAAAATGGCTCACTAACAGAAAGAGTTATTAAAGCAAAAGCTTCACGTTGTTCAGAATTTAGGCTCTATATATGTAATCTTGGCTGGTGAAACAAATTATCGTATTTCGCAGACTAGAGGTCTGTTTGGAAATTACTGAATAAAAACTGTATCGAGAGGAGGAAATGGAAAATTCAAGATTTTATCTGACTCCAAATATCTTCCCCATTTTAATGACAGTTGTAAGTTCTGTTTTCATTAATTCAGCAGTTAATTAAGAGACCAACCTTCTGATGTTCCTATTTACTCTATTGATCATAAGATGTTACATTTAGAAAAGACTGAGACAGTAAAACTGCAATAAGAAATATATTAGTTGTATGAATCACGGTGTTTGGAGAGAACCCATTTATTTATGAACATGTTTTCACTATTTTTCAAGCATAAGAAAGAAGAAAATGTGTTAATATAATCCCTTGAGATGGGAAACAGGAAGTTTCTACTATCACCTTCACAGAATCACAGATTATTCTGAATCAGTGACTGATTACCTTGAATAAACCAGGCAAAAGCCAGCTTATTTCCTGTGGTAGAAGTTTTTCATTATCATTTCTTTTACATCACTGTGGAGATGAAGCAAACATTTTACTAGTTTTGAAATGGGAAAAACTAGAGTCCCCATGCATATCTGTATTGTCATGCAAATTTCTTGGAATTAATTTGAAACACTGACAATCTGCACATACAGAGTTTTCTATAAGGAACAGTTTCTAGGATATAGGTTTTAATTTGTACTACTAATAATTGATACAAAGAAGAACAAATACAAGCCTCGCTAATTAGTGTATAAAACTATATACTTTCTATTCTTCAGAATTAAATTTGATCCAAGTAGACATCTTTGTCTCTAGAAAAATAGAGATGCCATGATTATTTTTAAAACTTAAAAAGAGACAAAAAGCCAAGACTTTATGTATTTTTGAAGGAAGTTTAAAGCAAATGTTGAGCTTTTTCTTTTAGCTTCAATCTTTCTTGAGTTTGGCTTCAAATACATTTCAGAATTGCTTTTTTATTTGTTTATTTCTTCATGAGAAGAAATTAGGCAAAGTTGGTGCTTTCACAAAATCAAAATACTTTAATTTAATAAAATCTTCTAATCAGCTGATCTGTAAAGCTATATGAATGATGTACTTAGCATATGATTCTTTCAAAGACAATAAAAAAAGATATTTAACATAACATATTTAAAGACAAAAAAAAAAAGGACATGTGGCTGGAATGGTAAAATATCCACAAAATTTCCTTGGAAGTTCTCACCCTTCTCTCCTGTAGTATTTATTTTTGCTTTATACTGCTTATAGTGACATCATATTATTTATATTCTGAAGCAAGAATTTTATTTGTATTGACATTTCCATTTTATCTGGGACAGTCTCATTCCCTGTTCCTTTTCTGTAATTACACAACAGTTTCCTTCCCAGTCATCGAACTATGTTGAAGTGTAACATTACAAGTTTGGGGTTTTTTTGACAGAGACAGCTTGAAATATTTCAGACCCTGTTCTGCTTCTGAATTGAGTTTGTATTTCCTCCCATGTAGATGTACAGTGACAATTGTTTGTGAAACCATATAATAATCTCAATCACTGGAGAGACTGAAAAGTAGAAATTAATCTAAAATAATGTGTCCTTATTTTCTACATAAATCACTTCAGTGACTTAGTTCACATAATTAACCATACACCAGAATGTGTTGGCACAACTGATAAACAATGAGTGAAGCCAAAGCCTACTGAAAAGGCACAATTTTTTTCAGCCAGTTTTCCCACTTTGGGAAATCTATCATGTAGATGCATCCAAAGTTGAATGTTCCAAGTTGGTAACATGGATACATCTGAAAGAATAGGTAATCTCAGTTTCTTTCTGCAACATCTGACCCTGCCCTGCTCTACTATGAAAATCCAGACTGACAAGGAGGACATTAGTCCTCAACAAGGGGACTTATTCATTCTTCTACAATATAAGGAAGTAAAAAATTTGTAAAAAAAAAATTTAAAAAAAAATTGTAGGAGGTCCGGGGTTCTTTAGAGAAAATTTATAATTGAATTACAATGGAAAGTAATGTTACAAAAAAGCCCAATTTCTGCCACTTCAAAGTTACTGAAATCATATGGGGAAATCAATAATGGGTCATAAATGTGTAATGTTAGGCATGTTGCATTTGCCTAAGGCTTTGTAGAACTGAAATGAACAGAGAAGATTCAAATTCTTGTCTGTGTTTATTAATTTGGTGATGCTTTATTAAGCTAATTATTAAACTAATCAGAACTCCTAGCAAATTTACTTTATACTGTTGATTTTATTTTGAAGGAAAGAGTAAAGGAAGAAATATTTTTACAGAACTACTTGAATTTTTGATAAAACAATGTTTAATTGAAAATCCCAGGTATACAAGTAAAAGCGTTTTTCTGGAGAGGGATTAGTTGTTCTAATTTCTGATCTAGACAAAGAGATTTTTGCACTTCCAGAGAATCCCAGAGATTCCAGAGTTTTGAGGCTTCTTGGCTTTGGTAATTGATAATGAGGGCCTTGTCTCTGAAATTAGAAGCCTGTGAGAACTGTTAGCTGCAGCCTCAGTCAGAATATTTAGACCCTGCCTAGTCTGGGAGCTGGATGCCTAGAAGGCTGTGGTAGGTTGCAGCCATATGTTTTTATCTACTTTCTTAGAACTTCAGTTAAAACAATAATATCTTCTCGTGCTTTCTATCTTTCTCTCAACTATATTTTCTACTTAATCCCTATTTTGTGGTATTAATGTCATCTCCTTGCTAATTCAGTCTTTTCAGTTAATCCATATATTAATTCACTTTGTATGATTGCCAAATGTCCACATTTTAGAAATATGGATACTTCAAATAAAATTCACATTTTTCATTTCCCTTGATAACTAATGCACTTACAAAATTGCATTCTTATTATCTGCTGTAGAAATTCTGTCACTATGTTCCTGAAGCACATAGCATGGCACATAGATCACACAGCTTTTCCTGGACAGCATTGAGTATGTGGAGATTAATAAAAGAAAACAATTCCACACATGGTTTCTCATAATCTTTGATAATTAGTATTCCACTCCAGATTTCTGGAGCAAGATATAAGCTATTGAAAAGCTTTTTACAGCCTAAAGAAAACCTCTCAGAAAGCAAGCCTGCTGTGTGCTCTTCAGTTATTATAATAATGTCTTAAGGATGTCCTGTTCCACCCACTGTGGAATTTTGATTTTGAAACATGATTGTCTCTAGCAACATACAGATCAGTTTCTAATGTTTAGAAATTTAAGGCAACATGTAATAAAAGTTGGGTACCTTTATGGAAGTCAAAGTTGTCTTTGCACACAAAAACAAATAAAACTTTTATTTTATTTCCTTTGTCACCTTAGTCTTGGAAGTATCTAGGCTTCAGAATCTGTCAGGACAGCTGGGAAAATAATAGAGCTGACAAATATCAAAACGTGGGAGAAGAAAAGCTATTTTTCAGAAAGATAATGACTGTAAAATGAGAGGAGGCAAGTTGGAACTGGTTTAACTGGGCACCTGGGAGACTGACTGAAAAAATAAGAAGGAAAGTTTAAAAGGTCTGCTTAGGAGAGAGGACATGACCTGGAAGCTGGATAGAAAAAGAAAAATTGGGCAAACTGTTTTGATATGTGAACTAAAAGAAAATTGACTTCTTGGGACACCCTTAGTAGAAGGGAATTCACCCCAATTAGATTAATAGCTAAAAGGGGATAATTAGGAAATTGAGGAAAGAACAGGAGAAAACAGCAGAATAGGAATAGACATTAAACAATGCAGCTGTACATTAAATTATGAAAGTCACTCTGATCATAAAACAGCGCCTCAGCAAAATCTGTGGGTGTAAGGCTTTTTCTATCAGGGTGCATATGTGCTCTTTAATGTATTAGCAGGTGTTTTAAGAAGCCTGTATAAACCATTATGCGTGGAGAACCCTTTTTATGATTGTTTGGAGAGCTCTAGTCTGATCTCATGAAATAACCCTAATTACTTATCCATATGCTCAATCTCATTTATAAACAGGGGAGAGAAAAATAAAAGATATTTTGCTGCTGATGCTGCTGTTGTTGTTGTAGCCTGCTGCTGTGGGTATCACTGAAGCAGTTAGCTCCCTTCTTTCCTTCTGTGCTATAGGATGTTAATTCCTGGAATGCACTCTGTTTTGATGCACACTTGGTAAACCAAATTGGTTTCTTACAACTCCTGCTTATGAAAACAGGATTTTTATGTTATGAAAACATATTTCTAAAGATGTGTGACTGCAATAAAAGCACGCCTGTCTTATAAGAGTTGCACACGCTTGCTAACCAACAATTTTCTTGAAAATAATCCCTTAAAAACACAAGTCAGATATACAGAAATAAACAAAAACCATAGGTGTCTATGTGGAAATCAGTTGTAACTCTGTAGAAAAGTAGATGGGTTGAAATAGAAGCAAACCTCAAAAAGAAAAAAAAAAATTAAAACCCAACTTAAAAAAAAAAAAAACCTAAATCACCTCCCCCTCAAAAAAGCACCCAGCCAACAACCTCAAACAAAAAAAATTTCTAGCCATTTACCTGAATTAGTCACATGAAATTGGGATTTTAAATTTAGGAGGAATGCAGTCATTTTGATTTGTTTGGAAAATACCTCAACCTTACAGACTTTGATCTTAAACCTAGGCTTTCTTTGAACCAAAGTACTGGAGCATAAAAATAATGCTTCTCAAGGGTTGGGGGTTTTTTTGCTTTCTAAATGGTGTGGCCATGGAAACACTGAGTCTGTTCTCGTATGCTTTTCTTTTCTATTTTGCTGGTTTCCAAGTGTATTATCTGCATTGCCTTTACTGAGCTGATTCCTCATTGGAGTGATTTGGTTTGGATGTGCTGTTTGGAGGTCATCTAGTCCAATCTCCATCTCAGGTTTAAGCAGATCAGGTTACTCAGTCCAGTTTGATCAAATCCTGAACACCTCCAAAGACAGAGATTACACAGCCTCTCCTGACAACATTTCACAATATTTGAACATCCTTATGCTACAAGAAAAATTCTTTTTGTACACCAAACAGTGTTCCTTGATTCCTGGTCTGTTGCTGTAAAAGAGTCTGATGCTCTGGGAAGGCTCTGTTTGTCTCCACTGTAATCCTGGTCAAGTATTTGTACTCAGCAACAAAGTCTTTTATTCTTGTTGAACTGATCAGTTCCCTCATTGTCTTCCAATGCACACACTGCTCCAGTGCTTCACTGTCTTGGTGTCAATCCTTTTGATTCTTTCCTGCATATTAAAATCTTTCTTTTACTGGAGAACTCCCAATTGGACACAGTGCTACAGCTGCATTGTCACAAGTGCTGGATAGAGAGGAAGCATCCCTTTTCCTGGACTGGCTGGCTTTGGTCTTGGTTGGATTTCTCTGATGCAAGAGCACACTATTGACTCATGTTCAACTTGTTGTTAAGCCAGATCCCTAGGTGCTTGTCTGAAAATCTGCTTCCTGTACAGTCAATCCACAGATTGTACTTTTGGAAGGGGTTATCTCATCCTAGATGCAGGGTTCTGCATTTCCTTTCACTGAACTCTGTGAGATGTATGTCTGTTTCTCCACTCTGTCAAAGTTCCTGTGAAAAACAGCCCTGAGGTAGCCAAACCTTCCTCACTCAATTTGGTGTTGTTTGCAAACTTTAATGCTATTTTGATGCTAAACTGTGAGAGAGTATGCAGTACCATAGCATAGAGAGTAATAGAGTTGCTGAGAATGAAATTGTTCTTGGGCAACCTGTATTGGCTGTGCTCATTCACCCTCTTGACAAATATAAAAATGTCATCTTTCTCACTGTTTTTCTGTCCTTGGTCACTAACAGGGCTAACATATGCAAAATGAATAAAAGAAATAGTGAGAAGGAGCAGTCCATGTTCCATTTTATGTATGTATAAGAAAATGAGCTATATGGAAAGGGAAATCCTCCCTGCTTCACAGGGAAAGAATGGGAGAAGAGGCAAAGAGGGATTTTGCACACAAAATGTCTGTATCTCTCTTTTTTCAGACATTAGTGGGTATCAAACCCCTGTTTTGTCCTGAACTTTTAAAGGAGAGTTTGATGCCCCATCTTAATGAAAAGTCTGGAAATTACTCTCTAGGTCAGAGTGAAGCAAAACAGTATGTGAGTCTTTTTCTTTTCTTTACTTGGGTTTCTAAACAAGAAGCCTGTTGGGTATTTCATGTTTACATAGTGACTTCATGAACACATGAATGAGCACTTTGTTTCAAACTGAGGAAAGCACACATACATAGTCTCATAACAGAATTGCATAGAGCAGTGCAGAATTGTCACTGTCAGAGAATATAATTGTTTCTAAGAGGAGGAAAGCAGTGTCATTTTCCTGCTTCAGCTTTGTAAGCTAAGCAACATGAGGACTAGAAAAATAGAGATTGTCTGTTAAAAAGCCATCTAAAATGACCTTTAATTAGTTTAAAAATATTAAGGCAGAAAGGGAGAGAAACAAATGCCATTTATACTAATTGCTATCTCACTTATACCCACAGAAGAAACAGCACCCCATTTTACAGAAATCACACAAACAAAGTGAATAATGCTAGGAACACTGATTTACATAAAGAAAGTTTTCTTTCATTGAATCCTTCCCTTAGTTCCAGAGAACTAAAGAGAAATGTACTGTATATTCAGTAAACATCACATGTATCTCGTGGAACAGGGATAGAACTCTTGGTCAAAGACTTGACCACAGTTTAGGTAGTTCACAAGGCTTGTGTGGAGCCCTGTCACAGGTTGATATCTGACCTGTTGAAACATCAAGCCATTCTGTTGCTTCAGCACAAGTGCTAAATCTCCTGAGAGACAAGGACTTTGTCATTCTGTGCTGTGGCAGAAGTGCAACAGGCTCAATCTAATAATCATTTGAAATTCCTAGCCATGGTTAACCTTTAAATATTTCTCTGAGCCAGTAATGGATTTCTGTTCCTAATGTCAAAATATTCTACCTGCAACAAAGTTTTAACTTTTGAAAATGTAATTTGAACTTGTAATTGTAAGTTTTCAAGAGTGGAAAAATAGGACAGAAATGTCTCAGATATCTGAGGGAGTTAATGTGAGACACTCACTTCACACTTGGTCTTTGCAAAATTGCATGTTGAAACTCTGTCAGACATTGAAGTGGTCTAAAATCCTTAATATACAGTACCAATCTTTTTCAAAGTTAAATTCCTGGATTTCTCTGAACAAGTATAAAAAAGAAAAAAGGGACTGTGAATTGAAGCTAAAAAAAATGAGTCCTGTCCTTTCCTCATCCTCAAACAACATTCAATACCTTTATAATTTTTTTTTTTTTTAAATCTTGGTTTCATGGAATCACAGACTCACAGAATATCCAAACCAACCAAAAACCAAAATTGCAAATAGTTCCTATGAATTTGTAATCAACTTGGATCAAAAGTCTAAGCAATGAGCTAGGATTCCTTTGGGTCAACAAGCTCCAAATGAATTCAGTACATTGAAAGAGCAGGAAGATCTGTAAACAAGAACAAGTTATTCCAGCTCCCTTTTTCCTCAATAGAAATAATAATTTTAAAGACAAATTATTCTAAACCACACAAAATATCTTATTCACAATCATGGGTGAGTGGATTGTAAATCTATGGTTATATTAATCTCCATTAACTTTAGGCAAAAAAATCCTTCTCTTAACATTACTGTTTCATTGGTATTCTTTGCAATGATCTAGTAAGAAATAAGTGTACGGAGAATTGTATCTTGATAATTTTATGCTAATTTTTTTTTCTTTATTTTTTAATCTTTTTGAGCAATCATCAGATTTGTTTACCAATTAATCTTACACAATACACTAGCAAAACTGGCATGTGGGCTCCTAAACCAAGTGAACTCAGAATTAAGCTTTGTATGTGGGTAATTAGCACTTTTCTGAGATATTTCTGTGCACTTCTTTTCAACCTTCAAATCAGGTGGCAAGTAAAGAGGTTCCTAACATGAGTATTCATCCTTACTACCCTTACCACAGTGTAAGTAGCACTGTGCTCTAATGAGGCACATTATTTTTAGGTCAGGTTTTTAACACAGTAGTAAGAATTTGCAATTTTTGAGGATCTCAAACCCTTCACTAACAGTGTCAGCTTTTTAAAGGCCAGTCATGACAGTCATTCAAAACAAATGTGAACAAAATACTTTCGAAAATGTATTAATCTGATGATTTAATTGTTGTACATTAACTGCTCTCTTTTAGCAATAGAAAAATTGCACATGTTAAATGATGTGGAGATCCAGAAAAAATAAAAGCTTAGGCCATACATTTCACCACAGAACAGCTAGGAAAAACTATATTGTATGGATATAATGAAAATAGTATAACCTGGATGTTAATTATCAATGAAAAATCAAAGTAGAAAGTGATGGCCTGATTACAGGTTTGAGATATTACTGCTTTACACATTAATCAGAGCATGAGGGACCAGAGAGAGATTTGGAGGTGAAAACATTAGGATTCTTTTTCTTTTTTTCTTTTTTTTTTTTTTTTTTTTTTTAAATATTAAAATTAAATTCATAACTAGTCAGCCATGAAATCAAAAACTCAGAGAGATAAGCCAATATCTCCCTGAAGGCCTTAAAAGAGCAAAGGTAATTTACTGAGACTGTAAAAAATGTCCATTTCTTGAGGGAGAGTCAGGAAGAACTTAGAACTCTTCTATATACATATTTTTACAAAACTGTATGCTGCTAACATTATTCAGTTATTATATGAATAAAAGTTGCACACTGCAAATTTGTCCCTCACACAGTGATTATATAGCAGGAAGTTGGGAGATAAAAGGGAGAAATCTTTTAGTAGTGTGCAAATTTTTTTTCATTTTTGCTTTCACATATCAAAGTGTTTTACCCTTCTTGAGAACATTATTATAGTTATTATAGCAACTAATGAATCTTTTTGGGATGTTACAGGAGTGTCATGAGGAAAATTTCTTTTTATTCCTTCAGGTCAATATTTATGTATTTGTCAGCCAATAATCCAAGGCCATGGTGCTCAGGCAGAAGTGCTTTCCCTCCGAGCAGGGAAGGCAGCAGTGTGCTACACGACCGCATCCACATCACGAATGAATGCGCACGCAATCTGTAGCTGTCCTCTGCTGAGACCAACACTTTTTCCTTTCCCTTAGCACCCAGTTAATTCCAACCTGCAAATGGGCATCACTAGAAAGCCTGAAGCCTCCACAGTAACTTGTAAGAACTTTAGGTATTGCAACTAAGAACCTGAGCTAGCAGCTAATGACATTTTCCATATCGCTCGGTCATTTCCAGACCGGTATAATGTGTCAGGAAACCACTATAAAGTGAATGAAACAAAGAAAGCTTGAAAAAAATAAACAAGAACTACAAATAAAACAACACTAAAGAAAACCCAAACAACCCCAGAAGGAAACATGAGACCTTTGTTTACAGTATATTTTTCTCTTGGAAAATGAAACTTTAAAAGCAAATGCTGTCAGGTTCTTCTGGAAGATGAAAAACATGTTACAAGCTTGATTTTGATCATGTACAAGGCCACTCAAGAATGTCTTAAACTGACATGAAAAGAAATGCTTCTGTTTTCTTCCTTGTTTTTCTACCAGATAAAAAGAATGCTGTATTGTACTGGATGTCTTGGTGAGGAACTGAGGTCTAGTTATACCAGACAAACAAGCAACACCTGGTGTGAAGTTTCAATCCTGCTTTTTAAAGCTATTTTATCACTTTACTTGACAATCTAAATAATATTTTAGTGTCCATATTTTTAAAAATAGTGAACCCTTTTCAGATTCATCAGTGTTTAGATATCTATCCACTGTGGATAAGTAAATTTAGTGAAAGCATGTTCCCAAAAGGCTGTGATGAAATTTCACGCTGAGTAAGGGGTCTGAATGCATATCTTGTTGTACATCACAGGCATGAACAGGGAGAAGAAATTTGGAAGGAAAATAAGATCCTCATTTCTACAGCAAATAAAATCCCTCATACATCTTTATCTCTCCAGCAAGGGAATGTTATCTGCCTGAACACTTCTCATTTCCTACTACGACTTTAAGTGAAAGCAGCAGCCTTTGTAGATTCCTGTTTGAGTCAGTCAATATTGTTTGCTGCTGGGGAATATGTGTGACAAGGCACAGCTGAGACACCTAGAAAAACACTTACATTTTCATTCTACAGGTGTTACTGTCTTGGTTTCCATGTGCTTGAGAGAACGTTAAATGCTTGGACAATGACTGAGTGCTGTATGAGATACTTTTTGAGCTAGAAAAATTTTAGATCCAGATACTCATTGTTTCATGTACATGTTTTTAGATCTATTCTTACAACTAAGCTAATATTACAGAAATAAATTACATTAATTTTCAGTTAATTAAATAGAATAATTCATTCTCTTCAGAAGTAACCAAATAAAAACCATAACATAGATACACAGAAAAATATTCAGATGCCAAATTGAACAAAAAAACAGAACAAAATGAGAGATTTATTGGCAGCATGCACCTGATAAGTGGCTGCAATTCAAAACTGCTTTGACAAAAAGAAAATACTTTGAGCCTGAAGAGATACAGAACTGCAATAGAGAATACAACATCTGGGCAAATTTCATTGATTATGACTAGATGACACACTGCTGAATGTCCCAGTTCAGCAAATCTCTTAAACTTTGCTGGGAATTTTTGTTTATTTATCCTGTTTGATGCAGTAAACATCCATTAGACATTAAAAGAGTACACCAATATGCCACTGATCCTCTGGTCCTTGATAAGGTGCCAGCCACTCAGGGTCTCCATTTGCATGAACAGCTGGAGTTTTTCTGGACCTATTCCTACCATCTAGCTGGATGCCTTCCTGATGGTCTGCACTTCATCCTATCTCCAGTGAGCTAGCTTGTTTGTGATAGATCTGAAAACTTCACAGAGAGAAAAGGATATTCATTTTTGTCACATTTAATTTAAGCAGAATTCAATATAAATTTAATAGGCAGCATGGTCTGGAACATGCAGTATAAGCTGTTCTCTGCACTTTTATCAGTTTACTAGCAGACATGGGGAAATCTCTTGGTTACAGTAATCTCTTCTTTTCCTTAACAGATTGATTGTATGCACGAGTGGTTTAATCTCTTCTCCCTGGTGAAAAAAGCCCATAAAAATAGTATATTTCCTAATTCAGTGAAATTTCATGGTAATAAAATCACAAAGTTGTAAAATGAATGGTACTCTGTATGAAAAGGCTGTGCACACAACAAGACATTGCTTTCCATAGAAAAAAATTACAAAAGTGTAAAAGTAATTTTTTTTTCACTTTTATGTTTCACTATCTATTCAATGAGTAGAGTTTTTGTTTTTATTCCTTTATTTCTAATAAGAATCTGTATGACAGACTTATGCTTTGGAAATTTGAATCTACAGTGGATCATACTATTCACAGGGTTTTTTTTGATAGTCTGTGATGATCCACTAAAGTCAATGTTACGTGATCTCAAATTGAAAGAAACATAAAAATATTTTAAAATTAATCTTCCCAACTTTATTTTGGCTGTCACATTGTATAAGGTTAACAAGTTAATAGCCTCTCTCTTTTATTCATATTACAATAAAAATACAAAAAATGAAAAGAAATGTAAGTAAGCCATTTTCTAGTGGCAGCCTTCATTTCTGAAAAATAAAAGAAGAACCTGGGGGTGCTGGTGGGTGAGAGGCTGGACATGACCCAGCCATGGGCACTCCCAGCCCAGAGAGCCAAAGGTGTCCTGGCTGCAGCCAGAGCCCCGTGGGCAGCAGGGCAGGGAGGGGATTCTGCCCCTCTGCTCTGCTCTGCTCTGCTGAGAGCCCACCTGGAATATTGCATCCAACTCTGGGATACCCAACACAGGTAGGACATGGACCTGTTGGAGAGGGGCCACCAAGCTGATTAGAGGGATGGAGCACCTCTCCTATGAGGAAAGGCTGAGAGAATTGGGGTTATTCAGCCTGGAAAAGAGAAGGCTTTGAGGTGACCTAATTGCAGCCTTCCAGTACCTGAAGGGAGGAACTTTGCACAGGAAAAATGCAGAGCAACTTTTTACTGGGGCATGGTAAAAAGGGGGGTGGGACAAGGGGAAATGGCTTTGAACTGAAGATTGTAGAGCTAGATTGGATATTAGGAAAAAAAAAATGTATTGTCAGGGTGGTGAGGCACTTGAATAGGTTGCCCAGAGAAGCTGTGGATGTCCCATCCCTGGAAGTGCCCATGGCCAGGTTTCATGGGGCTTTGAGCAACCTGCCCTAGTGAAAAGTGTCCCTGTCCATGGCAGGGGGGTGGAGCCAGATGATCTTTTAAGTCCCAGGCCATTCTATGACTCTAAAACTTCATGAATTCTCTTTTTCAGGGGAAAAAAAAAAACAAAGGATTTTTTTTTTTGAATGTTTCAGAAGCAAGAAAATTGTATTCTAAATAAATAAATTTAAAGTTGAAGCAAGAATTAAACCTTCAGCAGGGGAGAGCAAAGAGGAAACATTAATAGATCTATGATGGGTGATATCTAACGACACTGATATTCAAGATAATATGCATCAAAATATGATTATGAAACATTTAAAACAAACTAGACAAACTTCATTATAAATTACTTGATTAGAAAACAGAAGATTTATTATGGCTAGGGGTAGTATCAGTTTACCATAATTTATTTGGGTTTTTTTGTTTCATTCAATATTGAGGTCATATGATGGGGAAAGACTAGAGAAATCATGCTGAAAAAATAAATTACAGAGTTTTTGGTAGAAAAAGTCACTCTCAGCCTTCTTCCAGCCAAACCTTTCTGATTGGAGACTAGCATATGTTTAGAGCTGTGCATGATCCTGGAAGAAACAGAAGATTTAGTAACTAATTTTGGAGTTTTGTCATACACTTTTTTTGTCCAACAGACAGTAAAGCACAACAGACAGTCCAATTTTTAAAATGTTGAGATAGAAAACTGGCTTCTGTATTTCAACAAAGTCCCTATCTCATTCTTAGCCATACAATGAAGTAATTAGCTGTTCTCTATTCAATTACACATTAAGAAAAAAAAAAGCAGAAACACAGGCAGAAAGAACTAAATCCTTTGAAGATTATTTTCACTGTTAACTGATTTTCTTTTGTAGTGTGCAACCAGAACATCTGAGAAGTGAAATTTAAAGACCTAGTTCCAAAATCCATAGGCATGTATCTAATTAAAATCACACAAAATCACCAAAGTTTGTCCTTAATGAAGTGAAATGGAAGCTGAGAAAAACAAATCAGTAAAAAGTGATTGCTGACATTGCACAAATGGCTGTTAGTTTTATAAGGGGGTTAGCTATTTTAACAAGCAATCTCTTCTGAAGGACTGTAAAGTGTTTGAGAATAGAGCTGCTGTTTTTAATTTGATTTCTTATCACTGCAGTTTTAGTTAGCTATCTTAGACATCTATAAGAAGAAGCAGCATATTGACAAAAAATATTGACTTGACTGCAAGATCAAAGAATGAAGATTAAAGCAGGATATGGCAGAATGTGGTAGGAAAAATAATTAGATTCTTATTTTTGCAAATATTAATTTATAATACTTCAAAAATAGTCCATCCTGAAGTTTAGTCCAAGTTTCCCCCTATTTAATTTCTGTTCATCAGCTACTTATGTGCTTTATATTTATTATATATATATTACATCTGTATTTAACAATGCCTTATAGTACTTTTTGTCAAACTGTCTCTTCTGACATTTCTTTTTTACCTTCTTCCTTGCTTCTTAAAGCAACACAAATGCCATGGTCACAACAACCATTTGGAAGCTTTTTGTTTCTGATGTTGGCAATCTGGCTCATTCATACAGAGCAGGAAAAAAAAGATATCTTGAGCTTATAAAATGAAATTAAGTTTTGTCGTGTAAATCTCAAAAGAATTTTCCATTTTTTAGAGCATTTGTGGAATCATCTCCATTTACTGATCCTTGTAGGGAACTACCTGATTTGGTAAATATTACTCAGCAGTTGCCTCGCACTGTGTAGCATTATTTTTTATTTAGGTGGTAATTTAAGTTTTAAACTGCTTTTCTCAAGCTCTTTTAAGGATGCCTAACCTAAATAAAATTACACTAGAAAGACTCTGCCATTTTGAAATCAGCATTTATCTGGATTCTTTTAGAGCATCAGCACATGAAATTTGGGCCAATCTATCCCTTAGTTTCTTAGTCTGGATTGTCTTTCCTGCATCAATTCTGATGGAAGTTATCAATGCTGTTTCCCCCTTTCTGCCACGTACTGTTCTGTACTTTCCCAAGGCAGTCAATCATCCTAGTGCTGGTGTGTAATTTACTTGGTGAAACAGACATTTTGCCATTAATATATGTGAAATTTGTTTAAACTCTCATTCAACACAGTCACTTCCCTCGGGTGATCGTTTGTGCTTTTCTGTGTTTACCTGATGACTTCTGTCTGAGACAGGCTTCACTGGTTGGCTGAACTTCAGGGGACACTACTTTAGCATACAGATTTTATTGTGTGACTCAAACTTACTGAATTCACCTGTGCTATTACAGTCACATTTTCATAGAAAAAAAAATACCTCTGAAAATTATATTTTTTCTCAGTCTCTTTCCAAGTTCCTTAAGATGTTAATATTGGTGGAGTCCATTTTAAGCTCAAAACTGATAGGAAAGATTTAGTTATAAATGTCAATAATAGTGTGTCCTAGCAGCCAAAATGACCAACAGTATCCTGGGGTGGTACAAGCTCAGCATCATCAGCTTGGTCCTTCCCGTAGGGTTTTCCTTTGCCTGTCTTAAATTGATTCTCTATTAAAATCAAAATATCTTCTCCTTCTTCTAACAATTTCCCTGGAGATTGGAATGGTCATATATTTAACACTACAGATATAACTGATAACTGATTCAGAGGAAGTTGAAAAAAAAGTTTCAAGATTATCACTGCTGAGAGGGTTTCCTAACTACTATTTCCTTCTCTCTCTTTAGGATATGGTATGTAAAGGCCACTAAAAATGGATTTGAAATTAATACATAAACAAATATTTTGAAGCTTCCAAATTCAACAAACAAAATAGGTTAAAATAGATATTTTTATGGTATTGTTGAGAAGTAACAGTACAGGCTCTGAGAGTCTCAATTATTTCTCTCACATTTGTCTTACGGGAAGAGAAATTATTTTCTTTATGGCTGAGGAAGGAACTAGGCCTGCCTTTAGCTTGCTTTCCAGCAGATATGTTACCACAGTAATGCATTGTGCTTCTCTCCAGAAAAGCTAGTTCTGCAGTGCATTAGACATACATTCTGATTTATCTTATCCACTTACCTCTTCTAGCAATATAATAGCTGCAACAGAGTGAAAGGTTGATTGTAAGGTATCTAGTATGCTTTTTCATAAGTGACCATAAATGTGTACAAAATGCAAGGAACTGGGGAGTTACAGGGGAGAATAAATCAGATTTCATGCACATTCTTTTCACTGGCAAAAAGTTGAATTATTCAATTTTTTTTCAGAAAAAAAGAGAAGTATATTAAAAAAAATGAAGGTATAAAATTGGCACTGTCCTGCACTGTCCTTTGAGAGCAAGAACAAGATGTTAGGGATCCTGCCAACTTTATCTTGATCTGAAATTCCTCTATGTGAGCAGCATGGCATAGTGAGCAAGCAGTATTAAATATAGCTGGGGACCACATGATTGGACAACAAGGCACTTAAAACAGCTCTGGCACAATTTGTGTGTGAACTTCCAGGTAAGTCTCTCTTGTGCAATGTGGAGCTTTACAGAGACCTCCCATGCTCTTTCTAAGCCATCCAGAGAGACACAGGAGCTGGCACAGCTACAGTGTGCCTTGGGCTCGGCTTGGTCTCTCTGCTGGCCAAACTGTGCCACACCAGCTTATTTCAGACTAGCAGGAGTACCCACTCCTTTGGAGACTTACATTCAAGTGCAGTGTTTTATCTACCTTTTATGTTTAATGCAATTATCATTCTCTTTCCCAATAAATAGTATTTTATAGTAAGTTTACAGCAGCAATTTATATTACCCTGTTGCTCAAAGTTATTTTTCTTTTTGGTTAATTGGTTGTTTATTTTTTCTTTTTTGCTGTTTAACAACTTCAGCTGTATTTTTATTTATCTTGATTTACAAGGCATCAATCTTCAAAATCTTCAATCTTCTGCTTCTTCAAAAATGTTATCTCATTTAGCAGAATGCTCAGAATTTTAACCATCTAAAAATTAAGCATACACAAGAAATTCTTAGATTTATTTTGTTATTCACAGAGAGAGAAAATAAATAAAGAACTTACTATGTTTTAGAGGCATTGTTATATATTCAAAAGAATTAGCCATATAAGGTATTTTGTCTCAGGTGATGAGGTGTAACCTAAGCTTCATAATCCAGAAGTTTAATTTTTGGGTGCCTGTAATGATGAGATAGTATCCACTTCCACCTAATTTAGAGTACAAAATATTCTGAATCTTGATTTCTTCTTGGCTGCAATTGAATTCACTCCTTGGAATATTTATTTCACTCCCAAGCCTAGAACTGCCCAGAACTCAAATACCCTTTCCAGGAGTTTTCCTCTGAAAGAAATTGATTTTCTTTATTCTTCCTTTTTTATTTATTGTGGATGAATTTCGCACAGTTTTTCCACAGGCAAAGCGTATTTATAGAGATTTTGATAAAGTATAACACAAGCCATTCTATTCTTACTGTGCCTTCACAGAACCCTGGCAACAACAGAGGGTAGACCAAAGTGTGAAAACGTTTTCTTTAATAACAAAAAATGTACATCATCTGAAAGTGATTTCTCAAACTTTCCTTTTAGTCCTGACTGTAATTCTCTTCTCTAAACAGTGCTAGATTATGTCACTTGGAAAGAGGCCTGGTAAGGTTTGCTTAACCTTGCTTAAAATTATTATTCTGCTAAAATTAGTCACTACTGCTGCTTTTTGTTTTAATGAACCATGTCCATTCCTTGTATCCAGCCAGGCAGCAAACCCTGTGACTTTGCCCCTTCAGCTTAATGAGGACAGTGAAGCCCAATGTGCCTGGCCACGAAGGGTGAGCTGAAAGGCTGGAGGTGTCTAATCTCCATAGGTGTCTGTCGTTTCATTTCACACTCTCGGCGTGATGGACATTTGCAGAAGAGTGAACTGCCTTTCAAGTCTCAAATCAAATCAGGACATTTGCTCAGCCTCCCCTGTATCCTCTTGTGCCCTGCATAGTCTCTGAGGATTAAAGAACTGTTCCTTGTCACCTTTATCAGTTAAATCAAGAAGGAAGTACATATACTGCTCCAATTGATCATTAAAAGATTTGAATCTCCTTTGGAAGACTCCTGGTCTTTATAAAGGATGAATCTTTTCCTGTTGGAATGTGCAAAGACAACAGAATATATCGCTTTATATTCTTTCCTTTGAAACTTATTGCTGTGTTTTAGAAATATCTTAAAATTCAGAATTTTATTCCCTGATAATGACACTGTAGAGCATATGTGTTTCCTGACTGGATGAATAGAAAGCAGACTTAAACAAAAAGCTTATTTTTTTACCTTACAGCTATGCTAGTAAATTAATTTTTTTTTTCATGAGTTAAATTTTAATTTTCTGTAATAATCATTCATTCATTTCCCAGAAATAATCATATGTTCACTTCCCAGAATTCAAGTAGCAGGAAAAACTTAGTATTTTTCTTTCTTGTTTTGTTTAAAAACTCTACCTGTTTAGCTTATTGATGAAACAGTAAAAGAGTTCTTGTTTAAAACTATTTTAAGAAGACGTTAATTTTTGACACAGAAGACTGATCTGAAGTGACTATGATGGTCAGATATTGACACTAATTACATTAAACATAAAATGAGACTCACATTTTGTTTGGGAAATAGGGTATTTCTGATATCTTGGTGTCTTTGTAATTGAAATGGATTTTCTATTTAAAAGAAATGCCAGCCTTCATTTAAACTGATAATTAGGGCCATCCCAAGTTGTTTGGCATATATCCAGGATTTGCCATCCAAAAGTCAGTCAAAATTGTCTTTGTAATCTGACTTACCCTTGTGAGATATGAATTTGCCCTTGCTAAGTGAAAAAAAAAGTTAAGGAAGAAAGTTAAGGAAAAATTCTCCCTGCTGGAATCTATTAAAATTTTTTTCCCTTTTTAAAAATAGATTTATTTTTGAGCTGTAAAATACTAAGAAACTTTTCATCTTCTGAAAGAAACACTTTCAGATTCCATCCTTTCATATTTGAGTATGTTCCAAGGAAACTTCCTGCAATCAGGTAAAATGTAAGCAATGTCTTGTCTTTCACAAGATCCCATTGTGCACCAAAGATAACTTCTCTTTAGGAATGCTTTGCTGACAGATATCCATATTCTGGAGATGAAGTCAGAAAATTAAGTAGAAAGTCTTGGCATATGTGGACTGGCCACAGCAGAATTTCTGTGCTGCCCTTCCCGTGTGCATGTCATGCTTACCTGTGTTTATGTAATAGCTGATGACATTCACATGCAAAATTGCACATTATTATGTGTGGTTTTTAAAATATCTGTGCAATAAGAGTAACCACCTGCATTAAAAAAAAAAAAAAAAAGAATAAAAATTTTGCTGTCTTTTGCTAATTCAAGACACAAATCTTAGCAGTATATAAACAACATGATCTTGAGTAACATAATTTAAATTGACATCTATATATACTAAGAGGCAGAGAAAGCTGTGATAAAAGACTGTGCAGAGCTTTACTTGCACTTGATGTCCTATAAGTAGGGACTTAAGATGAGGGCTTTTTAAATTAAAGAAAAACAAGATATAGTGCTTATTTGGGTGTCTGGGTAGAGTCTTATAAAGGTTACGTGAGAAATAAGTTAATGGACTGAAGTTTACAGCTGTGTGTATAACTGTCAAATCTCTGTGTAAATTACCTTTCTCTTCTGCTGGCCAGAATGCAAAAATCCAATAAACTGTTAATAAAAATGGAAAGGTCACATGTAAATACCACAGATCTTGAAAATGAATCAGAAAAATGCGGTAGTTTGCACACAAATATTTCATATTCTGTTTCATGGTGCCTAAAGTAGGATGGGACTTATGATGTGTGTTTTTACCAAAGTATGGTGAGAAAATATTTTGTGAAAAAAAGATTAGCTTTAAATCTAAAAACAAGTGTTTGATGACTAATTTGCGTTTGTTTCTCTGGCTTAGAAATAATTTTTCTACTTTATTAAGAACACCAAATAAAAAAAAGAATTTTAATGAATTTAGTACTAGATTTAATTAATCTAGTAATTCACCAACAGTGTTTAACATGGAATATATATTCTGTCTTTTGAGTCCACTTGAGCACACACTTGTTTGTGTATTTTTATTTACAGTGAAATATATTGGTAGAATATTTTATCAAATAAAAGATGAAGGATTTTGCAAGATTAATTTAATGCTCAGAAGACTGGATTTCACTGTGCCAGCTTCAATGAAGACAGTGTTGCCTGTATTTTCACAGGATCATAGTTTGGGATGGAGGGGACATCAAAGAACATCTAGTTCCACCTGCTGTGCTGGAGGCAGGAATGCTTTCTGCTGAGCCAGGTTCTCAAAGCTCCATCCAACTCAGCCTTGTACACCCCAGGGATGGGGAATTCACAGTTTTTATGGGCAACCTCTTCTAGTGCCTCACCAGCCTTTTCTAATATCCAATTTAAACCAGTCTTTCAGTTTGAAGCCATTCCCTCTCATCCCATAACTACATTCCCTGGGGAAAGCCTCTCTCCAACTTTCTTTTAGTCCCTCTTTAGGTACTAGAAGGCTGCTAGAAGGTCTCCCCAGAACATTCTGTTCTCCATACTGAACAGTCCCAACTCTCTCAGCCTGTCTTCATGAGAAAGGTTCTCCAGCACTCTGATCATCCTCATGGTCCTCATCTCAACTAACTGCAGCAGGCCCAAGTCACTAAATTTGTCCTCATTTTGTTCCTGAAAAAATATATTTTAATCTTCAAAACCTGAGATTCTGCAGCTACTTGAGTGATATGAGCTTATTTAATTTAAATTAAATAGAATATATTAAAAATGTGTTTTAAACATATTGGTGTCTATGTTGTGGTTGGTCCATCTCACTCCTGAGTTTTCCTTCTTGTTTACTTCTTTTTTTCCATTAAATATGGAAAAATATATTTTTAACTGTACTGAATACATTTCCATTACATTTACATGTAATGTAAATGTACTGAATACTTTCACAGTCCTGCTTCCCTAATTAATAATTCATTGTTTTTCTTCTGGACTGTTGAACAATACTACTAAGGGATATCAGCCTTAGTACTTGTAACTAGAAGAGATTTTTGTTAAGGATGCAATTTTCTCTTAGAATGATCTTCAGGCAGTGGATTAGTAATGAAATGACCTGTAAGATGTGTGCTTTGTAATCAACACATGAATAAAAAGCCCCACTGCTTACTGCAAAACAAAATCTTGATATCAAAGATGCTCTAAAATTAGAGTGATTACACACTTATTTTTCTAAACAGAAAGATAAATAATGGCTTTAATCAAGAATAACCTTCAAAAATAAATCAGGAAGGACACAGGAGATTTAGCCACAGGGTTACAGAGCCACATTAACAAACAACTTCTCTGTAGCTTGTTATGTAATGATTTTTTGTCATTTTATTTAATGAATCATAATTTTATGTGCAAAGGTCATCAGAGCCTTTGGACTCCTAGGGTACTCTATTCTTATATAAAAGCAATATTAAAATTTTTGTTTATTTTTAAGGAAAGTTTTCCTTTTTCCTCAAAAATTATAACTTCTGACTTAGAGAAAATTTATAAAAAGAAAGATGTGCCAGCAGACCAAAAGCCTAGATCAGACTCATGCAGTATTGATTTGTTTGGGAAATATACATGCATATCCCATTGCTTATCTGAAGGGAAAAGGGTGCAGAATAGAGTACAACTTCACTATTGACTTGTACTCATTCTTTTAGAAGACCAGAAAAATCTTAGCCTATTGTCAAATACTTCTGAAAATTCGACCCCTGAGTTTAGTGAGGCTGGACAGACCTCCCATTGGAGACCTCCATTGATGAATGCCTCATCCTAGGAGTTCTACTGGCAGTGCAAAGCTACTCCACCTGTATGAAAGGAAGCACAAAATCCACTGAGGAAAAGCCAGAAAAGCCTTTGCAGGCTGCCAGACTCTGAGCTGTGCCCACATAGTACTGCACTGCATGATGCAGAAATGTAAGGTAGGATTCAGCTTGAAATGTATTAATATCCCAATGCAATTTTTCTAATTCTGTTAATTTTTAAATTTCTGTTAATTTTTTCTAATTTCTGTTGCAAGAATGAAGAGTCCTAGTGTTTGCTGAATCCAGGGGAAAAAATCCCATTTTTTTGTCTTAGGAAAGCCTGATGATATTGCATCCATATGAAGAGCTGGGAGTAGCTTAGAAATCATAAAAAGGTTAAAGGAAAGTACTCAACATCAGTTTTCACTCCTTTAGACAAAGCAAATTCACTAGTTATGTAAAACAAAACAAAACAAAAAAACTAGAAAAAAAACATACTTTCCTATTAGCAGAACACAAAATTATGCCAATATGTACCAAAAAATATGTATTTCTTTTGCAAAATTGAAAAATTTCCTTTTTGTATATTTAAAGACAGAGTTGAAGATTTGTATCTATAAAAACCCACTGAAAAGCAACCTAAAGTAGCTGCATTTTCACCAATTAAAAAAACCTTACAGAAAAGCATTAGTTCAAAAATTTGGTACTCCTTTATGCAGTTGGTGGTGTGTTTTATCCAGTAAGGTAGATCTGTGTACTGGAAAAGCAGAAGAGAATTAAATTAGCATGAATTCAAATTTTCTTAAACTAAAAAAAGCACATGATAAAGAGTTTTAAGGGTATATGTTATACACTGTCACAAGGGCTTTAGGCTAACTGAGTAATGCGTGCCTCTGTCCCCGGCTCCATAATTAAAAAAGTTATTCCAGCTCTTTTCTGCACAAGGCTTTTTAGAGTCTTGAGCTTAGTGACTTTTAAAAGCTCAGGAAGGGGATTGATCTTGTAATCTTCAGAACAACTGTGCTGACATTTTTTTTCTTCTCTGTGCATTCTTTTCTCTATGTACTGAATCTCAAGGAAGAGAAAAAGCTACATCCTGTAATCTCAGTAGAAATAATTGGGTTAAACACCTCTTCTTTTTTAAGTAACTCACAGCATTTTTGAGATTTTATGCCTTGAAGAACCATGGGACTATTAAGTATAAACTTGCAAGTGTTTTCAATTAACAATTCGGTGCTGCAGACTTTCAAGCACTACACAAAATTTTTTTAAAAAATCAAAAAAAAAATCTATAAAACTGAATGTTCATGATGGATAATTAATAATTGCATAGATGCTAGTGAACACTATACCTTAGAATACTCAGGCTGGGATTAATTGTGACATATCTAAACACTTGCCACAGTCAGAAGAAATGGCTTAATTATTTTAATTATTTTAAACATTTTAATTATTTTAAACATTTTGATGAAACTATCAATAATTTACAGTTTGCCTTTTTCTATTGTAAACCCATTATCTTCAGAATAATCTTCAACCTCGCTGCATTCAGTACAGACTCCTCCTCTCTTTAGTTGGACAAACAAAATATCTGTATTGCATATGTTACACATTTTTATTCACCTGTCAGTGTTATGTGACATCCTGATTATGTAGATTGATCACTGTTTTACCATTCAGAAATTATTTTTGTCAGAAAAAAACTGATAAAAATAAGCTAAGAAAAAAGATACCTTGGGAATGTATAGAATATTTTTTAATAATGAAAGTACCTCATAGATATTAATTAATTTAGATTTAATTCTTTCTATATCTAACAAAATATTTGAATTTCTTCCACTTTCTTTTCCTTTGACACTTTTCATGTTTTCTATTTCTTTGAGCTTGCTCTCCAGGAAAGCTGGTTAAGGAATTCTGAAAAGCAAAATAAAATAAAATAAATTTTAAAAAAGAGAAAAAAGAAGAAGAACCTTGAGAGTTAGGCTTTTGTTTTGATTTTGTTCTTTTTTTTTTCCTACTCAGCCTTTTCATGTATCAGCTTTAAATAACATTAAAACCTTTGTCTCCATAACTTTCTCATGATTTGAAAGGCAGATAATTAGTAGGTACTGAGCAAATGTAAAGCTCTCCAGATTCCTCAATCAGATCTTGTGTATTGAACTATCCATAAACTAAAGTGGCTCAGTGGACATCCTTTACAGGAAGATTTTCTCACAATATCAGACACCTCATTGAAAGAGCTTCCAGTATTTGCTGAGATTATTCTTCTGTAAGAGAAATACCTTGCATGGAAAGATGAGAGTGATGCATAGCTTCTGGACTATATCCCACCACTTTGCCATGAACTTCTATTTCTTTACAAAATCTTGAAGTTTGTGGGCTGGTTTTCTTTTTCATTTTAGCTTTTCTTTCATCTTAGGAGACATTTAGTTTCATTTCATCTTTTTTGTCTGCAGAACTACAGTGCTGATGTAAGTACTAATGCCTTCTGAGCTGTGGTGTTGCAGCTACTGAGGCTGACAGTATACAAAACAGTATTTTGATAGGATTTTGATAGCATTTCAAAATGTTAAGGTTACAGTTGTTACTATGAATAGGAAAAAAAAAAAATACATGACCATCACTTTCCCTTGTAAGTCTAGTAAGCCAAAGCAGCTGGTCTGCAGTGTTCATGTCTTGCTCCAATGTCCTTATTTTTTCCCTCAAACAAAGCAATATTTCCAGACATTTCAAGTCCTGCAGCGGATTTCACAGAACTGTTTGAACTCTACCATTCTCTGAGGTCTTGGGACTGCAGAATTCTGCTCACTGCTTCTGGAGGCTGATGTTGATGACAGCTGATCTTAAGTCACAAAACTTGTGGATGGCATAGGTGTTAAAACATAAATTAGATTTCTTTGTCAAAGTGAAAATAGAAATCTGGTATCAGAGGTAACAAGCTAAGACCTTGCAGATAATAAATTCTGTTACTAAACAGAGAAATTGTTGATATTGTTGAAGGAGATTGATAAGTTTCCCTTGCTGCATTTGAAAGGTTCATGTATTTTTTAAAATAAAATTGAGGATGTCAGGCCCTTGGCATCAATCATTTTGCTCTTCTCCTCCCACTGTACTATATATTAGTGTGATCATATCATTAAGTAGGCAAGGATTCTTCAGTTTTGGAAAAAAAGCCACTGAGTGGAGTGAGCAAAAATATAACAAAATTTTATAACAGAGAGTAGAATTTAAAGAGGTGACTTGGAAGCCTTAGCATCAGATGATAACTATTGACTCCACTGCTGCTATTGCTATGTTAAAAAGCAAAAATTACCTTAATGCTTTTCTTAACACCATTTTAATAAAGAGAAATATGTCTTATATATGTCTATAAAAAAAAAAAAAAACAGATGGAAAAGACAGTAATCAAGGGAGAGAATTTTATCATGACCATATTCTTTTCATTTTCTTTTTGTACGATTTGTGTTGCTTTATGCTGCTGAGTTTTATATTCACCATAACTATAAAGAATTGTCTATCTGTAAGGTATAAGCCCATTTACCCCAGCAAAGTCAGTCATCTGACCAAAACTGTGGTTGTGAGATTGTGCTTTGTTAGAAATTCCCTAAACTCCTCTACAAATCATGTATGACCCACATTCCTTGCTGCATCCCCTTGCTAAAATTGAGATTATAGAAACTGCTGAAGCAACAGTACAACTCTTACAGCACTACCAGAGGGTTAGCAAGATTCACATGCAGTTTACAGTGCATCTGGAATACCACTGGGTTTTTTTCTTTTCTATTTCTTTTGTTCCTTTCAACATATTTCTTTAAAAGCATGCTTACTTAAGCTAATAACTGTGATTTGAGTCCTCATTATAGTCTAAAACCTTTATATTCATAAAAGCTTTTCCTCTGGCAAGCTTTCATAAAAGTTTAGTGAAGCACTTGTGCTCTACAACAAATCTTCACATAACAAAAGGGAATTTCACTCTTTACCCCAAGCAAACTTGTTACTGAGTTGCTTGGAGATGCTTATGGTGACAGTGACCACTGTGTGGCAGGTGTTCCATGATGCTGGATAATAAAATTCCAATGGGAAACTATATTCTCTTAACGTTGATACCTTTCTGCCAGCTTCAGCTTTTGAATGATAAAAGATCTAATTAAAGCTTTTGAGATGTGCATAAAATAACTTGGCTGGTTCCTGTTAACTCTAAATAATTCTTAGGACATTAGGAATAAATCTGACTTTTCATCTCAGTAAGAATTTTTCTTTTTTTTCAAGCCTGATGTTCTTCATAGCTTCCAAACAACAAAACGAAGAAGCCAACTAAAATTTTTCAAGAAGCTACAATTTCCAAGGATGGCTCAAGTACTGGCCAAAAGTAGCAAGAGAATGAAAATTCCAGATGACATTCTCTATTTCTTTCCTAAATTACTGGCTTACTGTTGGTTTTATATTTGAACCAAACCAAATTTTGTTTACCCATTTAGTTAGAGATTGAATGTACCCAACGGATTTTTTTTAAATATCTGACTGACTTTAAGGAGATCTCCTTCTTATTTTGAAGTTATACAAATTTTGTATAAAATTGGAAACTGTGCCAGTGGGTGACTTTAAAAACCTGGTAAAATTATTTTAAGGGCATAATTTTATTCAACTGTGTTGTATTTGCGGGTGCCCTCAGGTCAGGGAGGAATGATGAGTCTGACTCCATGTTCTCAGAAGGCTAATTTATTATTTGATACTATTATATTATATTAAAGAATACTATACTAAACTAAAGAATACAGAAAAGATACTTACTGAATGCTAAAGAGATACTAAAGAAAAATGTGTGACTCTTTCCAGAGTCCTGACACAGCTTGGCACCAATTGGCAATGAGTCAAAACCACTGACACCAGAATCCAGTCAGGCAATCACCTTCAGGCAAACAATCTTCCATGATCATTCCACTTGTGCACAAACACAGGAGAAGCAAATGAGATAAGAATTGTTTTCCTTTTTTCTCTGGGGCCTCTTGCTGTCTTTTCAGCTTCCCAGGATAAAACTCCTGGGGAAAGAGTCATACCCAGAGAATGTGGATGCCACACGACTGCATGGAAAAACTCAAATGTTTAGCAGATGACCAAAGACTGAATTAGCTTTACTCTACACAATTTATTTCCATGGGTCATATAATTTGTGCTATATTTTTTATGTGAATTGAAGATTTCACTGAATTTAGGAAGTTTAAGCCAAGAACATTTGAAAATTTTTGGGCTTATGGGAAAAAAATGAAAGCAGCCACCCTACACCTGAGGAGTAGGAAGGAAAGGGGGAAAACCAACACAACTGATTTCTTTATTGGCTAAGTGATCAAATAGTGCCTGTATTGAAGTCTGAAGACACTTGGATCTCTGGTGAGAGAGACATGGGGGAGGAATGTTTTCCACATTTGTAGTGTTAGCTTGTGGCATGCCTTGTTTCTGGATTAGCAGCTGTGGAGCTGCCACCTGGCAGCTTTTATGAATGGAATAATTACAATAGGTGTTACTTCATGTTTCAATATCTTGCTCTGTTAAAGCATGCACTGTTGTGGAGAAGATCAGGATAGCATTTGAATACCATTTTTCATAATGAAAAAGAAACAAACTAATGAGTGAAGAACTCATCAGCCCAAACTGATGAGTTTGAGTCAGATCAGAAGGTAGGAATCAAAGCTCTCAACCAACCAGAAATCTTGTCATAAAAAAGATGAGCACTTTCATGCTGATTGTGTTGTCAATTAACCCAGAATGTTTCAGTTTCCTTTGCAAACAGTGGCACCATTTCTACAGGAAAATCGGGGGGTTGCATTGGGTCGCATTAATTTTTCTAAGGAAAGCTACTTTTAAAAAAAATGTAGCTTTAGAAAAATTCTGAATATGTCACAGATAAAGATTACTGTTCTCAAATGGAAAATAATTTTATTTTGTGTCTCTGTGCATTGGTGTGTGCAGGTATGTACACGAGCATACTTCTACATACACTTTCTAGAAATACTCCTTATAGTTAAATTTCTGCTGTTTCTTGTCATGTTTTCCAACATAATAAAGCAAAACAAGAACATAATATTGTTTCTTATATCAAATCTCAGAACTGACTTAAAAGAACCATGCAGACATGGAGGTAAAGGTGGGTGCCTTTGCTATAGTGTTCCTTCAGATCAACTGGGATTTTGCATTACTTTATAATTTATATTTATAAAAAATAAATATATA